>NMRB01001603.1:29510-97994 GCA_002633025.1 Notospermus geniculatus | reverse complement strand
GAAAAAAGAAAATATGCGAAAACTTCTAATTACATAATGTGTGACGTCATAGTTGACAGCGGACCGACGGATGGACGGTCACGAACGCTTGCCGCGCATCGTTGATGGAGCAAACACCATCATGTCACTAGGCCTCGACAATAAGTTGATTAATGGGGAAAAAAATGTAGACAAAGGTAATCACCAAAATCTCTTGGATTGTTTCACTTTTTTTCGTTGTTAAAGGTAGGGGTGGGGGCAAAATGTCGACGAAGTTTAGAAATTCTTAGAAGTGACTAACACTCCAAAGTAAACCATCCTACTTTATGCCAATTCTAGTAGTTTGTTCTACACAATGCACAACACAGTTGAAAATATTCTACTTGTTCAGCTTTGGGCACCATGTGTGGTCCTTTCCACCTAGGTGAGCCGTTGCCTGGCGACAAATTTAAGCCCGCTGTTACATGAGCAATCGGCGCTCTCAGCCAATCAGCGGTGGTTACCGCGGATCTCCATCAATCAAACCGCGCTGTCTTGGGGAGGAGCGTGTATGCTAATATCGCATTTAGTGGAACAAGCTTCAATGAGAGAGATCGGCTGTGAGCGTTTTACTATTTGGATTTCTTGATAATTTAAAGAGATTTTGAGTATGAGATCATGGATAACAGTGTCCACCCTGCCTTCAGACCTTCGGGGGTAAGTATGGTGGTCAAAAATTTGTGATTTAGCTCTCATTTCGGATACACGCATAACGTCAACACGTGAAGTATCGGCTGCTTCAACAACATGGCCTGCTTTCGGCCACCCATGCTCAGCGTTCCATCACCAAAGTCCCTTCCATCCTCTTACAGGGCTCCACGATGACGTCGGGCCGAAGGGATCCCATGCCGGAGGACGAGGACATACTGACGCGGACTAGTTGGGTCAACGCCAAAGTTGCCTACAGACAGATAGAAAAGGTACAAAAAGTTCCAACATCTTCTGCTTACCATGCTTACTATCCCGGCTCTATACAGTGTATTCGCAAAGCGGAACATCGTGACCTCGATTCCAGGAGCGTTGTTTCGTGCATGTTTGTGCGCTCTGGGCTAAGGAATCGGTACCGAGGGACCGGGTTGTTGATACATCGCGGGATTCGATGACAGCTCCGTGCCAGAAAGCGCCTTCCCGGCCAATTTCTGGGATTTCTGCTTTATCCCGAAAAAGTAAAGACCTCCAAATCACTTCTTCTGTGCGCATGGTCATTTTCGACGATACTTTAATCAATTTTCGCGGAAGACACGTGCTGATTTTTCATCCGAACTACCCGCCAGAGTCTTCATTTTGAAACGGCCGGGAAACCAGCAGACGCACGTTTAGTTTGCAGGATGGTGTAATAGCAATATCAAGTCTTGCTCATGTATTATGACGTAATGCTCTCTCTATTTCTTTTTCTCTGAAAGAGTATCAAAGCAATATTGACAACCTTTTGTTTTGGCTACATGCTGGGAAGGAAAAAAACTTCATCACATTTTTCAACTGTGATCACTGGTTGACAACCACCGTGGGTTGAAAGTTGGAACTATTGAAAACATTTTTCAATATTTTCAATATACTCATTTTTAAATGAGGTCCTTAGGCCTACATCCTAAAAAAAATCCAAATTTATGAATTATTGTGCCCCTAAGCATTTGTCTCTATTATTGTTTATCTATGAGGAGAAGGTTCCTTTTGATGACCAGCACTGCCGCCCATCCAAGATGGTGGCTATGGTGGCCATCTTGAATTTGGTTTCCGCCAGTTAACTTGAGAACAGTTTGAGCTATCAACCTGAAATTTGTTGTGAGGGTTTATCTCTATGAGGGGAAGGTTACGTTCAATGACCAGCACTGCTGCACATCCAAGATGGTGGCTATGGTGGCCATCTTGAATTTGGTTTCCATCAAATATCTTGAGAACACCTCTAGCGATTAACCTGAAATCTTTTGTGAGGGCTTATATCTATGAGGAGGAGACTCCTTTCAATGAACAGCACTGCCCCACATCCAAGATGGCAGCTATGGTGGCCATCTTGAATTTGGTTTCAGTCAGATATCTTGAGAAAGCTTTGAGCGACTGCCCTGAACTTTTTGGTGATTATTGGTCTCTATGCGGGGAAGGGTCCTTTTGATGACCAGGACCACAGCACATCCAAGATGGCGGCTATGGTGGCCATCTTGAATTTGGTTTCTGTCAGTTATCTTGAGAATGCTTTGACGGATCAACCTGAAATTTTGTGTGAGTGTTTGTCTCAATGAGGGGAAGGTTCCTTTCAATGACCAGCAATACCGCTTCCTCCAAATGTACCATCTGGGCCCTGCCCACAAACAACATACCGGTCAGGGGCATATGGCATGCTCTGCATTGCTCTTGTTGGTAATGTCATCTTTGTGATTTTTTTCCTCTTGACTTTTCAGGGAAAAGCAACAGGGAATACATGTGCATTAAAACTCAGGGCGATATTACAAAGACACTTGTTCAATTTNGATTCGATGACAGCTCCGTGCCAGAAAGCGCCTTCCCGGCCAATTTCTGGGATTTGTGCTTATCCCGAAAAAGTAAAGACCTCCAAATCACTTTTTCTGTGTGCATGGTCATTTTCGACGATATTTTAATCAATTTTCGCGGAAGACACGTGCTGAATTTTCATCCGAACTACCCGCCAGTCGTTCATTTTCAAACTCAAACTGCCGGGAAACCAGCAGACGCACGTTTAGTTTGTAGGATGGTGTAAGACGATGATCAAGTCTTCCTCATGTATTATGACGTAATCCTCTCTCTATTTCTTTTTCTCTGAAAGAGTATCAAAGCAATATTGACAACCTTTTGTTTTGGCTACATGCTGGGAAGAAAAAAAACTTCATCACATTTTTCAAGTGTGATCACTGGTTGACAACCACCTTGGGTTGAAAGTTAGAACTTATGAAAACATTTTCAATATATCATTTTTAAATGAGGCCTACATCCTGAAAAAAAATCCAAATTTATGAATTATTGTGCCCCTAAGCATTTGTCTCTATTATTGTCTATCTATGAGGAGAAGGTTCCTTTTGATGACCAGCACTGCCGCCCATCCAAGATGGTGCCTATGGTGGCCATCTTGAATTTGGTTTCCGCCAGTTAACTTGAGAACAATTTGAGGTATCAACCTGAAATTTTTTGTGAGGGGTTATCTCTATGAGGGGAAGGTTCCTTTCAATGATGACCAGCACTGCTACACATCCAAGATGGTGGCTATGGTGGCCATCTTGAATTTGGTTTCCATCAAATATCTTGAGAACACCTCTAGCGATTAACCTGAAATCTTTTGTGAGGGTTTATATCTATGAGGAGGAGACTCCTTTCAATGAACAGCACTGCCCCACATCCAAGATGGCAGCTATGGTGGCCATCTTGAATTTGGTTTCAGTCAGATATCTTGAGAAAGCTTTGAGCGACTGCCCTGAACTTTTTGGTGATTATTGGTCTCTATGAGGGGAAGGGTCCTTTTGATGACCAGGACCACAGCACATCCAAGATGGCGGCTATGGTGGCCATCTTGAATTTGGTTTCTGTCAGTTATCTTGAGAATGCTTTGACGGATCAACCTGAAATTTTGTGTGAGTGTTTGTCTCAATGAGGGGAAGGTTCCTTTCAATGACCAGCAATACCGCTTCCTCCAAATGTACCATCTGGGCCCTGCCCACAAACAACATACCGGTCAGGGGCATATGGCATGCTCTGCATTGCTCTTGTTGGTAATGTCATCTTTGTGATTTTTTTCCACTTGACTTTTCAGGGAAAAGCAACAGGGAATACATGTGCATTAAAACTCAGGGCGATATTACAAAGACACTTGTTCAATTTGGGATGTTTTGTGCAAAGACACTGTGGAAAGACTCTCTTTGTTGGATTATTAGTGTTATCATTATGTGCTGTTGGATTAAAAACAGCTGTTATTCAAGAGGATCTGGAGAAATTATGGGTGGAAGGTAAGGCCCCTGTGTTTCTTTCTATTGCAGAATAAAGTACCACTGTGTTCCTATTTCTCAGTGTTCCCCTTCACTGTATTGTGGGAACACTATGAAATGACAGATTTTTCTGTGTTTCCCCATTGAGAAAACAAGGTATCTCTAGCTGTCTTTTGTATGGGAACACTGAGATATGGGGAACACTAGAAAACATTACACCAATTCAATATCAATGGAAAAAGTTATCAGAAATATTGGTATATGGTATTCCTTAAATTACCGGTACTACTTTATTTTTACTTCTCAATTTTTTGAGAAAAAGGATTATTGTTGGGTACACTTTTCCGAAGTTATCATGTGGTGGCATTTGAAAGTCAATAGATTTTCACATAAGACTATAATGTTGTGTCCTCTCAGCAGTTACATGTATCTGGCACAAATTGACAGCACCTGGTGCCTGGTTGTGGAATTCTTTAGAGCATGTCTTTAATAAGTACAAAAAAAAAGAAAAAGAATTTCCAGTAGTAAACCTACATCAGTCAGTGGTGTTGCATGGCCTATGTTTGTGCAGGGTTTTGGGCAACAAGAAATGTCCATATCTTCATCATTCTGGTGAAGCAGGCCACACTACCTTTCCCTCAGTCGGCCTAAACTGATGGAGGCCCCGGTGGAGGCCTAACTCGGAACTGTTCTCCTTAGGAGAAATCTTTCTCCTCTGTCCATTTCAAGTTTCTGTAGAGTTCTCTATCTCACCAAAACCTGTATAATGCAGATGCTAGAGACTGCATCGTTCTCTGCTACAAATGTACGATGCATCTTAGAGTAAGAAGTAGCCTACGTACATGAAATACTTTTTCTGTGTAAGTGGGAATACTTGTAGGTACACTACAATGGTTGATGAGGTCGTTCGCTGGAGAATTTCTTGGCAGCCATTATGACCTGACTGGCTGGCTGGTGTGCGTGTGTGGTCCTGATGCTGGAAGCCTGATAACATTCCCCAGTATCTTGTTTATTCCATGCATGCTTTATGGTTGGATCCGGCCAGGTGTAGGCCTGTGTGTTTTACTAAACAAGCAATGCTGAATCAGGATTCTCAACCAAGACCATTAGGCTGGTGTAGGCTACGTCTTGGTGGTTTTTCTGGCATAGAGGTCTTCGGGATTGGGTCCAAATCACCCAAAACTTGGCCTTCTGTGGCTGATCCCTGCTAGAAACAGACAGGTTGGCTTATACCTATCTTCCTTTCAATGTTGCTGGGGTAGCCAGAAATGTGCCATCTTGAGACCAAATCACATATGGGGCTTAGACAGAGGACTGTCAACTATCTTGTCGCAAGTCTGTCCTAAACATGGCGAGTTGAAATAACAAAATGCCATTGAACCTTCTGTACAATTCACCAACACCAGTCTGTTCCCTGTAAACACTTCGGGGTCCATGGTTCTTAGAAAGAGACTGAACCACAGTCACCTACTCTTCAGTGGGCTGGCCGGAAGCTGTTCCCTTGAGAGCGCAATGAATAGGTTACTATTTTTAACTATTGTGCCACTCTTTGACCACACTCATCTTCTGGACACTTGTCATTCTGAATTAGCTCCAGTTTGTTCACATTCCCCTCCACAGAGTTATCAGTGTTGATCTCCACTGTTCCTTTCTTGGTTGTTGGCATCTTTCATGAGCTGGCCTGGGCTGATTCTCTTTCTTGCTTGGGACATGCCACTGTCCTTTCAGGCTGGTCTAGAAATGCTTAGATCTTGAAGAACGCTGCTGTAGACTCCAGCAGCCTACTTCAAGATCACCACGTTCCTTTCTTGGTTGTGGCATCTTTCATGAGCTGGCCTGGGCTGATTCTCTTTCTTGCTTGGGACATGCCACTGTCCTTTCAGGCTGGTCTAGAAATGCTTTGATCTTGAAGAAGGCTGCTGCAGCCTACTTCAAGATCAAAGCGTTTCTAGGAGGCTAACCATCTCTGTACACCGTCATCAGTTTTGGAAGTGAAATAGAATGGCAGACATATAGCCCATTCTCACACAAGCAACAAGGTGTTCTGTACAGCACGCAGTGTGGTACTCTTCAAGGACACTGCGTGCTTCAGAGTACAGTCCATGTGTACTCAATGCTTCCACGAGGCGATGATGCTGTACCAAAGAAGG
Organism: Notospermus geniculatus; assembly: GCA_002633025.1. Lineage (NCBI taxonomy): Eukaryota > Metazoa > Nemertea > Pilidiophora > Heteronemertea > Lineidae > Notospermus > Notospermus geniculatus. Next base: position 91,897 of record NMRB01001603.1, on the reverse strand, counting down.
CCAACAGTTTGGCCCATTGTGGACGGAAACTATAATTGAAAGGCCATTGTGTGCATGCTTCTTTGGGGTGACAATGGCCAGATTCCTGCTCATGGTGGGCCCAAGGCTTCTATAGAATGTGGCACAATCCGTGTTTACATTCAATCCTCGGTTAGATGTACCAGGAATAGATAGTTCGTTCGCATGATAGCCTGTAGGAAGATTCTGCACTGCTTGTCAGGCCGCTGTGGAAGTGTCGTGGATGATGCAACTCCATGCAGGAGACTGGTTTATGATAAAAGTGCAGATGCAGTGTTCATCATCATTGAAGGCTTGCCGGACTTGGATGAAACTCAAAGACAAGAATCACGAATGGGTTGAGTTAGTTGGCAGGGTTTGTCTTCAGTAATGAACATAATTATAATATTCTATTGATGAACTCTTGGGGAAGACTGTTGCACAACTTTTCATTGATGATCTACCTCAGAAGGAGGTATCATCCCTCTGATTTTGAAGACAGTAGTGTCACTATGGTTTTGGGCATGGATTGCATCTGGTAGCCTAGTACAGTACGTTGCGCAATTGACCTCCCTTGCGTGCCACGCACCATCCGTGTACCACATGCAGCGTCATTCACATACCGTCCTCGTATCTTCCGCGGACGTCGCACACCACCATGGAAGGCACGCAGTGAAGACATAACACATCATTCGTCCGTGCTGCGCGGACGTCACGCAGAAGAGACATGTGACGCACCCGTACCACACGCATTGAACTGAAGCGTACCGTGTGACGTTCGCGGAAGGTACGCGGATAAAGGTAGGCCTAGGTCAATTGTGCAACGTGCCGTATGTCTTCGAATATGGAGTGATCAAGTGTGCCTCATTTGCACACATGTAGGCTGCTGTCAGATCTTATCAGTTGGCTGAGTATTACCTCAGAATTGTGCCTTCTTGTGGAAGAACCAAGTGGAAGAGGCAATCTGGGCTCTCCATGAATTACCACACTCTCTGTAAACTTCTGGAAACTCCACATGACCATTTCTATACCTGCACTCTCTAAAAGTGCTTCCTTTGTCTTGCTGTTGGCCAAATATTTGGAGGCCACCCAAGTTGTTAAAGCAACCCACCCACTGTGCCTTATTATCACCTATTATATTGACTGACACTTGGATGGTGTACATCTTCAAGTTTTATTCTTCATGATTATGGTCCCATTGATGGTGATCATCATCTTGTATTGTTCACGGCATGCACAACTATTGTGAGATTCTATCAGGATATGACCGCTGGTACAATATTTGAGTTAGTTTTTAATTCATCATGAAGATGGAATGGCATCATAAGAATGAGATGTCTAAATCAGTGTTTTTTCTCACTGAATGCTTGTTGACATTGCGTACATTGAGCAATTTGACCTGCAAGTCTCTCATCTCAATGAACGTAAATGCACCTTAGTTCATTTGGAGCCTCTTGGACATGACTACAGGGTATAGGGTTGCAAGTATGCATACCTTTCCTTCAAGTTCAACTTGAAAAATTCACGATCATTCTTCTTTCTTCAAGATTTTCATGATCCTTTCCCTCAAGATTTTCACCATCATTCTTCTTCAAGATATTCACCATCCTTCTTTCTTCAAGATGTTCACCATCCTTCTTCTTCAAGATATTTACCATCCTTCTTCAAGATATTCACCATCCTTCTTTCTTCAAGATATTCACCATCATTCTTCTTTCTTCAAGATGTTCACCATCATTCTTCTTCAAGATATTTACCATCCTTCTTTCTTCAAGATATTCACCATCCTTCTTTCTTCAAGATATTCACCATCATTCTTCTTTCTTCAAGATGTTCACCATCATTCTTCTTTCCCTCAAGATTTTCACCATCATTCTTCTTTCTTCAAGATGCTCACCATCATTCTTCTTCAAGATGTTCACCATCATTCTTTTTCCTTCAAGATTTGATCACCATCATCTTCTTTCCCTCAAGATGTTCACCATTCTTCTTCAAGATTTTCACCCTCATTCTTCCTCCAAGATTTTCACCATCATTCTTCTTAGTCTTTTTGGCACATGATTTTCCCATTTTTTGTCAGGGCAAATGGTAGGTTCTGTTGTTGTGTCGTAAATCTGGGGGAAAAAATGTTTTGGCAGAGGAAAACATGCAGTTAGTTCTGTTTACTGGAATCATGTTGACAAGCTGTAAATCATATGTTGTGGATTGTAAATTACCGTATTCAATGAGAAATTAATAGTCTTCTCTATGAAATGCTCCCATTTAATGACAATTAGCTTCTCATTGTACTGAACGATTCGTTTGATGTAATTACTCAATGAAGAACGTTTTGGTGATGTGAGAATCTTGGCCAGGATGGAATCCAGGATTTTGGCGATTTGTAACCTATTTGGCTGCTGATCAGAGTCTTGATTTGTGGGAAAGTTATTGAAGAAGGGTTCTCTTGGTGTTCAAGATACAGTTCCGGGCCGACCGAAAGTCCGATAGTGCTACCGGCGCCTATTGGCAGTTAGTTATAACACATTTTCCCATTAACTAAACCGCTGATAGGCACAAAAGCACTATCGGACTTTCTGTGCGGTCGGCCCTGGTAAACAGCTTGTGCAGGTACACTAGGACTTGCTTAGTGCAGTATTATGTTGGAAGTTGGTTTTACTTTTGATGACAACTGAGGGGTACCAGTTACTGAATATTTCAATGGCACCCTGGGGATTCTGATTTCAAAGGCTATTAAGTACAAAACGTTTGTTACTTAATTCACCTGCAGCCAGCCTGTAGATATCATCAAACCGACGAATGAATTGTGTTTTACTAGCGATCTGGAATGAAATCAACTTTTGAATAGCAATAGTACACGTGCACCAGCCTCTGCACAGTACAACCTGCAGCTATTGACTTCTACATTAGAATTGAGCCAACCATACCCTACAAATTATCCGCAAAGCACTCGTGCAGAAATCGGAAACCCAAGTATGCTCCAATTTGAGTTTTTCTCATTGAATACTTTCCATCTCACAGGAAACTTCATTCTTCACCTTCTCCTGGGTGGGATGCGCTAACCGCTCAAGGTATACCATTTTACATTACTGGCGCAGTATGTCCAACTGGCGCTATAGACAGAGAACAACATGCTAGTTGCTGAAGTATAGAATCTTCTCATACACATGTATTCATCTCACCTTCAGAAAGTCAGGGAGCTCTGATAGGCAAACAATTGACCTCGTTTGCTAAAATAATTGATATAATTACCGCAAAACCAATGATTATTTTTAACGCCATCATCATTTTAGTTAGCATACTGCAGGTAGCACAGGGAAACCTGACTGGCATTCCAAGGGATTTATTTTTCTACTACATGTACTTTTCCACGAACCCCACATGATTTGTAAAGTCGCTGGGTGGCTTTTTGGAGCTAGAGGTGTTGAACCCTCGTATGACTGAAAATTGGAGAATAATGATCAGCATATGGTAGCAGATCTAGATCTTCGAGATCTAGAATTTGTAGATGAAATAACTGAAGGCTGATATCGTGCTGTGTAGTGCTCTGATTGTTGGGTAGCTGAGGAGAAATTAACAAGGTTGGTTGTTTGTACCAACCTTTTGTTGGTAAATGCATTGTACCAACCTTTTGTTGGTAAATGCACAGTGTACATGTACCATCTTTCTTTCAGATGAAATGCTTGATAACCTTCACTAAGACCTCTTGAAAATCAATCCTTTTTTAATCTCACTGAATCTGAGTTTGTAAAAGGCCTGAAATTTGAAAGCTGATAAACAGTCTTGATCTTTAGGCCAAAAAATAATATCTGTTTCTTGTCCGTGCTCGCGTCATTCCCAAACCCCCCGCGTTGATTTTTTTCTTCTTCACAATTTCAAATTTTCTCGCTTTGCTTATGCAGCGCCTTCTATACAATGCATAGAAATGCTTCACCACTTGAATCATCTTTATTTTTCATGAAACTTGTGCTTTAAACATAGACAGATAGTTTGCTGGTAGTATTTCCCCCTTTCCATGAAGACAACTGAAAAAAGTTATCTTAAAAAAATCGCATGCTGCATCAATTTCTTCTGAGTTGCTGGACAAGAAAGATGATTTTTTTTGCCTTATAGGAAGTGAGCTTGGGTTATAGTTTTTCACCTCGATGATCATGTATTATGAGGGGAGAAATCTGCCTGTGATGGGACATCAAACAGTTGATGTGTATAGACCAGCAGTCCTATTCTACAGCATTCCCGAGAACAGGGGACTTGACTGAGTTGAGAATGTTCTCAATACAGAAGTAATAAATGTAGACGTGTAGGGTTATGTTGATATCAGTTATGAGAGTTTCATAAGGAGGTCTTGAATTTGACGTATCTATCCTCAAGTGCTCTCGAAAAGGATCATTTTGGGCTCTATTCTTCTCTGTATACTTTCAAATATTGCCTACGGTCTCAAAAATAGTTCTTCGCTCTTAAAACCTTCAAGTGGCAAGATGCCACTTGGTGAATGTACGCTAAGTATTTGGCATTTGGTCTGACTGGTATACTTCTTTTGAGCGGCATTTTGAGGAGTGCCACACAAGATGGAAAATAATATGTATTAGGCTTGCTTTAAGAGTGCATTTCTTTGCCTGAATTAGTATGTGAAACTGTTTTGAACATCATCAAAAGTGGTTTGGTAACAATGATTTGCTCAGATGTGGCAGCCACGGTGGTAGTGGTTCGGGTCTCTGACTAGCGGTCAGTGGGTCCCGGGTTCGAATCCCACTGGGCGTGAGACTTTGGGCAAGTCTCTTTGCCTCACTGGCCTCTCTCCACCCAGCTGTATAAATGGGTACCAGTCAGAAATGCTCAGATTTTAGCGCTGAATGAGCAGCTCATCTGAGTTCTGCTGAAAGGTTTCAGGATAGACTGGGGTTAAAGTGTAAAGTCGGATGACACCTCTACCGTTGTTGATATCTCAGACTACAAACCCAAACTTTAACTTTAACTTTTTAACAGATGCCATCACATGATAATGTTATTCTCAATGTTCTTTGTTTTTAGCCCGCTTGGCCGCAAGGCCCAGCAGGGCTTAAGCTGTGGTTGGGGTCATTGAGTGGTGGTCTGTCGTGCGTCAATACGTACGTACGTACGTACGTACGTACGTCCGTAAACTTTTGGTTTGTTAGCGCTCTAGCGCCTTTATTTTTTGAGGAATCTTTTTTATCTTTGGTGGGTGTGTATATGGGCCTAAGATCTAGGTCGAGTTCGATTTTGAGCGTGGTTGGATTCCTATTTTGGCCTCCAGGGGGCGTTTTGTGAAAAATTTCAAAGGGCTGTATTTTGATAATGGTTCGAACTACTGTGTTGAAACTTTCTACACATTTGCCTCTAGGTTATAGCAACATACAGACAAAATTTCGTTGAAATCTGATTCTCGACTTTGCCACTAGGGGGCCAAAACCAAAATCACTAAAAGTGTTATTTCTCCCTTACCAAGAGACAGATCTTTGTCAAATTTTTATCATGGGTATATCTAATGAGGATACATAAGATAACACTTGAGTTTTTGAATTTGACCTACTTTTCAAGGTCACAGGGGTCAAAGTTCTTCTGAAATTACGAAGTTGGCTCTTTTTGTAATGGTTGCTTTGAAACTTCGTACATATCTACCTCTTGATTACAACAACTCACAAACGAATTTTCGGTGAAATCTGATGCTTGAATTTGCCACTAGGGGCCCAAAACAAGAAAAACATAAACTGCTATTTCTCCCTAACAAAGTGATGGATCTTCGTCAAACTTCTATCAAGGGTAAATAGGATACATAACATAATACTGCTTCAAGCCAAGCGGGCACAGTGCCATTGGCACTATTTTTCTCTAATTCTGTACCTTCTATTTGCAGATGGTGGGCGGTTACAGAGAGAGTTAGCATATACGAAGAAAGTTTTAGGGGAAGGTAGCGGAACAACAAGTGAAATAATCATACAAACTCCAAGTATAGGATCTAATTTATTGTCAAAGGAATCTTTACTCTTACATTTAAAAACAGTTTTAGAAGCGACAAAAATAAAAGTGCACTTATTTGATAGGTAAGTGTTGGTAATATGTTGGAAATTATCAGTGGTAACAGGTCTATCACATTGGTAATTAGCAGTGTAGCAGATCTGTCCCATGTAATTAGTGGTGTAGAAGATCTGTCACATTGGTAATTAACAGTGTAGCAGATCTGTCCCATGTAATTAGTGGTGTAGCAGGTCTGTCACATTGGTAATTAGCAGTGTAGCAGACCTATCCAATGTAATTAGTGGTGTAGAAGATCTGTCACGGCAGTGTAGCAGATCTATCCCATGTAATTATTGGTGTAGCAGATACGTCACATTGGTAATTAGCAGTGTAGCAGATCTGTTCCATTAGTGGTGTAGCGGGTCTGTCACATTGGTAATGGGCAGTGTAGCAGTCTGTTCAACTGACGTTTTGTAATTTCGGAAGTCTCATCTTCAGCAGGGCCAAAAATAAGGCCCATATTGCATATTGATTCACTGCATTAGTTGATAGTTTGATCAAACCTGGGATTTTGTAATTTCATCAGGATGTGTCGCTGGTTACATTGTACACCACTATGAAAATGAGTTTGTACTCTTACTAAAAGATAACACTCCTGTTGCATTGCCTGTCCATTCAGACACTTGGAATGATTTTCTTTGCCACATGCGGTAGTCAAGGTCAGAGAGAATCATGAAATTAAGACCTTCGTTAATTTATTTTGGGTTAATGGAAAGATAATGTTGAAGAGGCGTGCTGTTGTGTGTGTGGTACGTTTCCTATAGATGAGTAAGAACAGTCGTGAATTTGTTATTTCTGCTCGTACATAGTTAACCTTACCTTCAGGAAGAATTCATGAAGAATGCTATAGAGATGAAAGCTGAGGTATTGATGGTAGTCGGTTGGCCTTCACTAGATAATAGTTTGTTTTCGACATATTGGCAATACTCAGGGGTGGTCGATGAATTGTTGAACCACCTACCTACATATATATACATGTAATTCACTTTTAGTGAATGCACTTACATGTAGCCCTTCTTGGGTTGTACTTTTGTAAAACGTCTTGTATAATCCATACCCTTTTGTTTCAGAACGTGGAAATTCAGAGATTTATGTTATATGGCCAGTTTTCCAAGTTTTGATACACCTCTTTTGGATAAGGTAAGAAGATGGTTATTAGCTGCATCTTAAAAATGTGGATGTGATTTCCTCAGAATAATAGTATATATGACTTTCAACATTGGACCTATTGTATTGACTGACACTGTTCCAAGCCATATGCCCAATTGTGTCCTCTCTGTTTTGGTCAGTGTTATAATCTGTAAGATGGAATTTCTAGTTAAGATATATTTCATTTCAGATTGTTGATGATGTTTTACCATGCGTCATCATCACACCTTTAGACTGCTTTTGGGAAGGATCAAAATTGCTTGGGCCAGACCATCCCATATATGTCCCGTAAGTATCTATATTCTAATTACAAGCCTTAGTTTTACGTATCCCAAATTGGTGGGGTTTTTGAGACACGGGTCTTCCCCGTGCTTGAAAAACACCGCCACGCGCTTACACCTATTTTCAGTACATTTCATTAGTTACTAAACACGGCGAGAGAGGTCATGCTTGCTGTTCAAATTTCATGAGCAATACGCAACACACCGCGCCATCTGTCGCCGGGTTTGATAACGAGTAATTGCCGAGTTTATTGTGCTTACACCAGTCTAAAAGCCTAGGTGACACACATGTCTGAATTTGCCCCGGCGAGCTCGGCGGGTCTAATAATCATGGGGTTTTCAAACACGGGTCTATTAGACACGGCAATAAATAGGTGTACACGCAAAAAAACTGGGGTTTTGGTGGGTTTGGGATAGGTGGAAGTACAGTTTATGTTGTAATCACAGTTTTCCAATGGGAACTCCTGTTAATTGGGTCCCCCATTTTACACTGGTCATGCAGTTCTGTAATCTGGAATGGGTAGTTAAAAATTGGTCGCTTTAATGAACATCACCTAGAATTATCAAAAGCGTACCTTCAAACTTTTCAGTTCGTTTGTCAACCAAATGATGCTGGCATGCTTACATTGTACAAAACCGGGACCTCATCTGCAAATTGGCATCACTTGGCTGCATTTGGATTTTCAATTCAATAACTGATTTTTTCTAGCGGATGATGCCTTCAGCCATAATGGGTAATGAGACACAACTGAATGACCGGCATTCTACCACTATATCTCCAGTTATTTTCTTGCTATCTGTGAATGCATGTTGGACGGCAGCAGCGTTTTTTTCTGTTTGTGGCACTCCAGGCCACTGGTATAATGGTGATGGAAAAAATTTTGATAGTGTTATGCGCTTGTAATAATGGTCCATTCAGATGGAAGAAAGTGGGTGTTTATGTCCATAGCCCAGATTCCTTTCAGAAGAATGACCTTGGTGGATTTGGACCTCGGTGTTGACAACGATGACCTAATTTAGTTGGAAATGATTTATTAAAAAATGTACTTGGGTTACGTTCCTGTATGTGAGGTATATTGTGTATAAGATGTTCTATTAGCCATGTTATTTGCATCCTTACTTAAGTTCTGGCAGTATTTTTACTTAAGTTCTGGCAGTATTTTTACTTAAGTTCTGGCAGTATTTTTATATGGCTGCTGACTTAAGGTTGTTACTTCCAGTGGATCCTTGCCATCCGTTCACACTTGTACACAGAAAGCAGCTCTGTGTCATCCAGTATTTATGCTTATGTCATAAATATTAATTCATTTTGTGGATCTAGATCCTTATATATGTTTATCAAGTCTGTGTGTGGTATGTAGTCCGGTATGTCCAAGTTTATATTTGGGAAAAAAAGACCTACATTCCTTCAGCCGGTGTTCAGAACCTTGTGTAACACGTAAAGGTAAATGTTGTTCAGTTATGTATCTGTATGTTGATCATCCAAAGAATCCTGTGGCTGTAAACTTCAATCTGCTAATCGCTGAAGAATTCTTCACTCTTAAAATAGTTTGGCGTTAGGACACACTTGGACTGGTTTCGGCCTACCTCGGCCCATATTCTTAAACCCTCCTTTAAATAGGCCTGAAGTAGACCTTTATAGGGACTTCCTTTACTAAGGAGTTCCTTTGCTAAAGGCTCCTTTACCAAATGGTATTCAAGAACCACACATTTAACTTCTCTGAAGTTAAGGTCGTCCTTTACCACAAAGTCGGATACCCAAGACCAACCATACATTTAAAGGCGTCTCTAAGGCAAAGCATTTCCTGTAATGAAGGAAGGTTCTTGAAATGACCCAACCTTTGCTAAAGGAAGGTACCTAAAGGCGCCTTTTGTTTCTAGATAAAGGTTGGTTCTTGATAAAAGTTAACTAAAGATTGACTTAAAGGCTCCCTTAACGCTAAAGGAGCATTCTAGAATACGGGCCGTGGTATCACTCTGCGATCCTAGCAGTTACCGGGATTCCCTCCTTGATCCTGTATTCAAAACTGAGTCTTCTGAGAACAATTTTTCGTAAGCTGTTGGTGTATTTCCTGTATTCACCAATTTTATGTACCGGTGTAACGTTTTTGAGTGAGGCCCGTGTGCCAGTGTGACATTACAATAGATTGACGGAATAAGCGGAGACTTGACAATGAGCAATACACAGAGAAACAGTGAGTCTGTTTCCCAGTGTGTTCCAAACAATGGGAATCACACAGAAAAATGGCCACACTGAAAAACGTTACACCGGTACTGGAAAAGTTAGGTATGTCAGCTGAGAAGTCGGCACATAGTCCTCTTGTTCCATCTCTTTACTGCTGAACACTAATGGCATCCTAGGGTTCTGTGCTTGGCAGAACAGTTGGTGGTCTGACTTTTTTGTTGACAATGAAGTTACTGGAGACTTCCCTGTGTGTTATCCTTGGCTGAAAGCCTGAAAACCCGTCAGTTGATAGTTGGTATCATAATTTCACTGCAACAAGCAGTCACGGAGTAGAGGTGTTGTATCGCTCACAGTTGGGAATCGGTAACTCATTGGAAGAGATCAACGAAAGGATCTGTTGGATTGCGGTCACTTTGACAATCATTATGTCAAGTTGTGTCGATAATTTCAGCGTACTTGCAAAATTCAGCTATCTGAGTTATGCTACTCGGGTAGTCCACCAAAGAGGCTGTTCATTTTCATCACTTGAGGAATATCTGAGTTGTGATCCTTGGGAAAACGGAAAAAGCTTTGCACTTGCAAATTGCAGGGATTATTTGTTGTGCTGTACAGAATAGTCACTGCTATTTGCAGCTTCATAGGTTGCTCCATTTTCTCAAGGATCACAACTCGGATTCCTCAATTGACGAAAACAAACTGCCCCTTTGCGAAATTTGGAGACAACTTTACTTATACTTGACTGAATGTGATACAATGTCAGATCTTGTCATAGGGCTCCATACTGTCCAATGGACCCTGTAATAATGTCATTGAAATATCTACCAGACCCGGACTCGTCCATTTTGCCTTCCTTAAAACCTTAAAAGCTGTGTTTCCTTTCACAATATTATCCCGTATTTTTCATAGAAATTGCCCCGTTTCCCCAACTCTTGAGATAATGGAGGGTCCCAATATAGACATGGGCTCGTAGATAGTGCAACAAGGAACACTTTGTCTCCCTTTTATATCTTTTATGTTTGGTCCATCTTCGCATTCAAAATGTTCTTCATTCTTGTCTGTTATTTTGATGGGGAACTGAAGTTTTGAACTGATGATTTCTTGTGGAAGGCTGCTTGTATGCACGCCTTCTGCTAGTATACGCTCCTTCACTCGACTGCTCAATCTTGGTTGAACAGTTGTGTGATACCAACAAGTCTGCTTTCTGCCGATCAGTGAGGCCTAAACTCATCACTTGATCATCCTGGTAAAATCACCAGCTCAAGAGGCCTACTCAACACCAGTATTTGATAGAGTTCATTCTAATACTTAAATTTCTCGCCTTCGAGAAAGAAAGGGCATGAAATAATATGAGGTGTCTAAGGCATGTAAGGTGGAAGACATAGCTTCCTACCTGACTCGAACCCTCGGACCCTCGCATAAGGCATCAATCGCCAGCACTCAGGGGCAGCATGCCTCAACCACTAGGCCAAATCCCCATCTTCAAGAAAGGGTTGTATTTGCCCCCATGTCATCATGGGATATAGGACAATCCGACGACTGTGAAACTGTCACCTGACAAATGGTGTCTCGCAATAGAATCAGGCAGTGAATATTACTGATCCGCAGACAATGGATGTCCACTTTGGCACGGCGGGCCACACACAAATTTTGGGCCTTTCATCTCCATCACAAAGGAGGGTCATTTTGTCGAATAGTTTTTGCCCCTTGGCCAGTTCCTGAGGAGTACTATTATTCAATTTAGGCTATACCACCATGGACGCCGGGAACTGAAGCAATGCAAACAACCAGCTAAAAGGAGAAGTCGCCATTTGAACTGCTGATCAGTTCGCTGACTTCACTTTGACCTTAGGCATCTCTAAACCAGACAGTTACGACTAAGCCAGTAACTTCCTTCTGATTTTTTCTTTGGAAGATCTTGATACTCTGTTTCTAGAGGCGCCCAGCTTGCAATAAATGATATAATTTAGACCAGAAGGAGATTATCTCCTCCTGTTGACTTAAACTCCCCCCCCCCCCAGAATTGCATTTATAAAGCTGTAAAAGCTATTCCAAATTTTCTTTCTAAACAATAGTCTTTGAATTTATTCCATAAGTTATCTGGTTAACTGGATGGTTGATCGGTGATGAGGTCAAACCATGTTGTTGGCTTCTTTAGTGCTGCTGAAGCCAAATATCTTTAAGAACCAAATTTGACATGGGACGTGGACAGCAGAGGCTACTTAGACAGAATTAGAAATCTTCAACTGACATGGCCCAGGCCTTACCCCTTCAGACCGCTTCAACAAGCCAGTTGAGGAAGGTTCAAACCATAGCAAGACCTTCAGCTCCTTCAGTTTTGTTGTTAAATGGTTAATCATGCCCTCTTCTTGTAGTAGTAAGATTCTTAGGTATTCTTCCACAGGCATGACAGGTACTGAAGAAGCCGAGTCCCCCCCCCCCCCCCAGAATTGCATTTATAAAGCTGTAAAAGCTATTCCTCAGTTTACTTTCTAAAAGATAGTCTTTAATCCTTTGAATTATTCCATAATTTATCTGGTTAACTGGGTGGTTGATCGGTGATGAGGTCAAACCATGTTGTTGGCTTCTTTAGTGCTGCTGAAGCCAAATATCTTTAAGAATCAAATTTGACATGGGACGTGGACAGCAGAGGCTACTTAGACAGAATTAGAAAATTTTCAACTGACATGGCCCAGGACGCCTTGCCCCTTCAGACCGCTTCAACAAGCCAGTTGAGGAAGGTTCAAACCATAGCAAGACCTTCAGCTCCTTCAGTTTTGTCGTTGTTGTTAAATGGTTAATCATGCCCTCTTCTTGTAGTAGTAAGATTCTTAGGTATTCTTCCACAGGCATGACAGGTACTGAAGAAGCCGAGAACTCCGAGTGTTGGCCATGGCTCAGCTCACCTTGGCCAATGTTTTATCTCATCGAGCTGGAGGTCCTCAGGTAGATTGTCAGCATGTAGCTGGCTTCAGCGAGGAAAAGGTGCTGTAGGTTGGCTTCAACAATGCTCTACTTTGACCCACACGTTCTTTGTTTTAGCAAAGTGTGGCTGTGGAACAAAATACAACTTTGAATAAAGACCAGAAGCAGCCGATATACGTTGAATTCTTTAGCATGGCTGTCTCCATGACGACTGGTGGGCTATCTTCTGTTTAGGATGCTGTAACAATTGGTCCAGCCTTCCTCTTTGTCAAGTAAACTTTTATATGAACTGCCTTGTAACTTTTACTCTTGGCAGAATTTAGTAGGCATAAAATGCAGACTTTAAAGATGAACAGGCCTCGTATTGAGTTTTAAAGGAAAAGTAAGCCTTGTATTTTGTCTGGAAATTATCGGCCTTAAGTTTCCTGATGTCACAAGGTTAAAAACTACTTTCCACACGGGCAATGGTAATTTTAACTAAACTTTATCAATATTGCTTTTCTTGGGAACTAAGAGGAAAGGATCCCACCAATGAGGCTATGGGTGTACATCCTTCTTTTACTAAGAGCACAACTCAGAATGTGGGCTATTTACACCTTCACATCTTTTTACCTATACAACCTATGTGTACCTTTCTGTGTGTGAAGAGTACTACGGCCATATCTCGACTCTCTCCAAATAACTTTATAATATGCATCTGGGTGGTCTGCCTTCAGTTGATGTAAACACCAGTCTCATGTGTCTTGTGGGCAGATTGTATGGATCCTGTCCAAGTGGAATATTTATCTCAGATTTGTTTATCAGGGCACCCCTGTGGTAACTCCAGTGATGCATTTCAACGGCAGATCATTATGGCCCAAAAGGGCTCCTCTTTTCAAGGTCATCTTCATCTTTGGGGACACTTTTGGAGCTCCTCTGGTCAAGGTCATCTTCTCCTTTGGGGACGCTTTTCGTGTTCATCTTGTCAAGGTCGCTTTCTCCTTTGAAGCCACTTTTGTCGTGGCCAGTTTCTCCTTTGGAGCTCTTCTTTCCAAGCTCATCTTCTTCTTTGGGGACACATTAGTATTCTTCTTGTCAAGGTCATCTTCTTTGGGGACGCATTGGTGTTCTTCTTGTCAAGGTCATCTTCTTCTTTGGGGACACATTAGTATTCTTCTTGTCAAGGTCATCTTTGGGGATGCATTGGTGTTCTTCTTGTCAAGGTCATCTTCTTCTTTGGGGACACATTAGTATTTTTCTTGTCAAGGTCATCTTCTTTGGGGACACATTGGTGTTCTTCTTGTCAAGGTCATCTCCTTTGGGGACACATTGGGGTGCCGCTTGCCGAGGTCGTCTTTTCTGTTGGGGACACTTCTGGGCTGATCTTTTTGTTAAGATCATCGTCTCCTCTGGGGCTCTTCTTGTGAGGGCCATCTTCTCCTTTGAGGACACTGGGGGCTTCTCTTCCAAAGGTAACCCTATCCTTTGGAGACACTTTTGGGCTCCTATTGTCAAGGTGATCTCCTTTGCGCAGACTGAATGTGGGCTCCTTTTCAAGGACATCTTTTCCTTTGGGATCCTCTTGTCAGGGCCGTCCTCTTCTTTGGGGAACTTTGGTCATTCTAGTTCTGATAATAACTTTGTCTCTGTATTGTCTTTACAGGGGGCACTATGGACAGATCTGGTGGACCAACTTAAATCCCATGAAGTTATTGGCCAGTTTAAAAAACTACAACTTTCCTTTTGGTCAGTTTGAGGAATTAGTGAATAAAGTAAGTAGAGAAATGCGGAATTGTCTGTTAGATGCAAATGATAGCAAATTATGTAAACTTTTGAAGTCCTCTGTGTTTGTTGTTTCACACAAAGTTATCCCAGTTACTTATTTTCATCACACTTGAATGAGACACATTTCTGTTCAAATGAATCGTACTTTTCAACAATTTCTTCCATTTCTGAGTGTGAACATGCTGGGCAAATCTAGGAATTGATGAACGATGGGGGGCCCATCCTTCTCCCCATCTGTTTAAATTAAAAATTGCACAGTCAATTTCAAAGAAAGGTATGCATGCCAGGGGTTGCCTTTCTTAGATCCACCCCTGGTGCATGGTGCTCTGCCCACATGCCAGCTCTCAGTCTTATGCACTTTAAAGTTTGATACTGAAAAAATTGCTGAATTTCAGGCGGGTATTGGTAGTGCGTATCAGGAGAAGCCGTGCATTGATCCACATGATGTGATGTGCCCAGCAACAGCGCCCAATTTTCAAACAAAGCAGGTAACGAAACTTGACTTGAACTCTCCTTCCTTAACCCAATAGACCCCATGCCGCCCTAAACCACCCTGCCATGAGCCGCCTAGAAGACCACACCCACTTTTTGGCAAAAATTCCCATCACCTCTAATGTAGAAATCAAAATCACCAATTATCCTTGTCAAGGTCATCTTCTCCTTTGGGGACACATTGGGGCAGCTCTTGTCAAGGTCATCTTCTCCCTCTTCTTGCCAAGGTCATCTCTCCTTTGGGACACATTGGTGCTCCTCTTGTCAAGGTCGTCTCCTTCTTGGGGACACATGGGTATTCTTCTTGTCAGGGCCATCTTCTCCTTTGGGGACATGATTGGGGGTGCCGTTTGCCAAGGTCATCTTCTCTGTTGGGGACACTTCCGTGCTCTTTTCGTTGAGGTCATCGTCTCCTCTGGGGCTCTTCTTGTGAGGGGCATCTTCTCCTTTGGGGACACTTTGTCGCTGCTCTTCTCAGGGTCATCTTCTCCTTTGGGGACACTGGGGGGCTTCTCTTCCAAAGGTAACCCTATCCTTTGGAGACACTTTTGGGCACCTATTGTCAAGGTCATCTCCTTTGGGCAGACTGAATGTGGGGTTCTTTTCAAGGACATCTTCTTCTTGGGATCCTCTTTTCAGGGCCGTCCTTTTCTTTGGGGAACTTGGTCATTCTAGTTCTCATAATAACGTGACTTCATCACTATCTTGTCTTTTCAGGGGGCACTATGGACAGATCTGGTGGACCAACTTAAATCCCATGAAGTTATTGGCCAGTTTAAAAAACTACAACTTTCCTTTTGGTCAGTTTGAGGAATTAGTGAATAAAGTAAGTAGAGAAATGCGGAATTGTCTGATAGATGCAAATGATACCAAATTATGTGAACTTTTGAAGTCCTCTCTTGACTGTGTTTGTTGTTTCATGCAAAGTTATCCCAGTTATCCCTCTTCCATTTCTGAGTGTGCTGGGTAGATCCAGGAATTGGCGAAAGGGGGGCATCCAGCTCCCCATCTGTTTTAATTGAAAATTGCACAGTCAATTTCAAAGAAAGGTATGCATGCCAGGGGTTGCCTTTCTTAGATCCACCCCTGGTGTGTGGTGCTATGCCCACATGCCAACATGCCAACTCTCAGCCTTATGGACTTTAAAGTTTGATACTGAAAAAATTGCTGAATTTCAGGCGGGTATTGGTAGTGCGTATCAGGAGAAGCCGTGCATTGATCCACATGATGTGATGTGCCCAGCAACAGCGCCCAATTTTCAAACAAAGCAGGTAAGGAAACTCCACCCGCTGTCCGTCACCTTGACTTGAACTCTCCTTCCTTAACCCAATAGACCCATGCCGCCCTTAACCGCCCTGCTGTGAGCCGCCTAGAAGACCACGCCCACTTTTTGACAAAAATTCCNATACCGCCATAAACCACCTTGACTCATTATACTGTTCTCTATTCAGCTCAATGCAGTGGCATTTCGTGGCGGTTCAGGGCGGTGAAAGCCACAAAAGGAAAGTGCCAAAAAATAGGCAGCTCTGTTGGGTTAAAGAGTGTGCCTCTGATTAAACAAAGTGTAACCCAAGTTAACTTCCTAGTCAGGCACAAAACACAGGCACTGGTCCTCCAGCCGGGAATAACATGATTCGAAATGCACTTTGCCTTTTCCTTTGAATTGTGTGATAACTGAAATCTTCTCTCGGCAGGTCCCTGATTTTGGTGGAGAGTTAACAAATGGGTGTACAGGGTTCGCCTCCAAGTATTTACGATGGAATGAAGACCTTATCGTCGGAGGGATTGAGAAGAACAGGACAGGCCACATAATCAAGTAAGGGAATTTCATGGATTTTAGGCCATCTGTAGATTTTGGGATAGAAAGCATTGTGTTTATGTACCGGTATAAGGGATGCAAACGTTCAACCCTATTCCAGAAGTTTCCTTAACTCTAAAGGCCTGTCTACACCATCAACATTTTCAAAACATTTCTGCGGCAAAACATTTTGAAAACTGTTTTGGAAATGTTGCGGCTTGTTTTGGGGTTGGTCTGCACTCTGCAACATTATCAAAACATGTTTTCAAATTGTTTTGCAAAGTTGCAGGTCCAGTCCACACTGTGCAACTAACCGAAAACAACGGTGTTTTGGAAATGTTGCAGCTGGATGTTTTGGAAATGTTGATGGTGTAGATAGTAGACAATAGCTAAAGGTTTACCTTTAGCTATTGTTTGCAGAGCAGAATACAAAAGCTTAAAGTGAACCTTAGAGTTAGGAGGCTTCTAGAATACGTGCGCTTAGGTTTCTCAGTGGGAATGGTTGTGGTATTAGAAGAGATTGTCTCTTGCGATGGCTTGGCCTCTGACCTCCCAATCACTTGGGCTCTTTTAATCCTGCGTAATCGTTGTAATTGCAGAGTGGAGGCACTACAGAGCATCATACAGTTGATGGGGGAGCGAGAAATGTATGAGTACTACAGAGATCGGTATAAAGTACACAACATCAAATGGACACAGGACAAGGCCAAGCAGATACTCGAAGCATGGCAGAGGGAATTCTCAGAGGTAAGTTCAAATCGTTGTAAAACTTCACTCACGTACTGAGTGCCACCCTGAGCGACTTGTACGTTTTAATTTCATGTCGATCTTTGAGTAGGTTAGGGGGACAAGTTGTTGGGTAACCTCTGTTTCAATTGTTGGTGATGTGAAACTTGGTGTTTGGGTCCTCTGGTCCAGTTCTACAATCATACTTTTGAGTAAAATATGTAAAATAATTTGAAGGAAGCCAGTTCAATTTCCCATAGGATATTCTGGGTCTCCGACTAGCAGTCAGAGGGTCCCGGGTTCGAATCCCACTGTGTTGTGAGACTTTGGGCAAGTCTCTTTGCCTCACTGGCCTCTCCCCTCCACCCAGGTGTATGGGTACCAGTTGGAAATGCTTGGATATGTAGCGCTGAATGAGCAGCTCATCTGAGTTCTACTGAAAGGTTTCAGGATAGACTGGGGTTAAAGTGTAAAGTCGGATGACAGCTACCGTTGTTGATATCAGACTTTTAACCCAAACTTTAACTTTTTTTAATTTCTTTGATATTTTTGGCCCACTCGATGGGTTATAATGGAACCAACCTTCGTAGTCACAATCTTTCTTTCCGTGGAAGTGATTTCATGTTGAACTTCGGCTAGAATATGTTTAGTCTGTGTGAATACTAAAATACAGGTATGCTCTGTGTGGAGTCTCATGGTATCCCAAACATCCAAGAGATTCATACCCCGGTTTTGTACTCATTCAAGGGGGTTCCTGTCAATCCTGTTTCACCTTATACCCAATGATGATATGTTATTTTAGCATGTTAAAAATGTAATCTTCTTTTGCTTCCTGGATGAAAGGGCGTGTTTTTAAGTAATGTTCCTGTTGATTGAAATGTTGCTATCGTCTGCTGTGGTGAAATGTTTTTTACCACCCGGTGTTGTTTGCCTGAACAAGATCAGCTACCAACTCATCAGTACATGTCCCCTCTGAGTTCTGGATATGGTTCCTGGTCAGACCGGTTCTTCATGTACCGGTATAGAATTGGGAGAACTCAATTTGATAGAACAGGTTTTCTCCATGTATTCCGGTTTTCACCTGCACTGCTCTCAATTCAACATTTCTATAGAACTTGTGCAGATGATGTCATCACGGAAAAATCCGCCATACTGACAGTCAAATTGACGTCAAATGACGTCGGCGACCCATGTGGTGCACTTTGTTGTCAGCGCAAGTGGAGTGTGTGCATCTTCAATCATGACACGATCTACATAGTGCACTTTGTCATCGACGTTGGCATGGTGGACCACCGGCCAAAAGCGATGTCATAATTACCCACTGCACAAGCTCTATATTACTTTGTATGTGTTGGGATTTTTGTTCGGTACTCTAGTTGTCATGATAACGATGTCATCATCTATTCATTAACCACATCGCAACTTCGTGTTGAAGGGCAACAAGAATGAATGTGTTAAGGCAAATTTACACTTCCATCGAGCGGCGTCACTCGCTGTCAGCAACAATCGCCAAGCGGTATTGCCTGACATGGAAGGTAACAGCCAGTGAAGTGACTGGTGTAAACCAACTCACAGCGACATTGTGCGACCAAAGTGTAAACCAGCTTCAGTCTCATTATCGATTCTAACTGGTGTCTCTCTTTTCAATTCAGATTGTTGACAAAGTGATGAATGAGACGAAGGACCCAGAACACGATAATGTGTACGCCTTCTCCCAGACATCTCTCTATGACATCATCAAGGACTTCTCCAAAGTCAGTCCTGTGCGAGTTGTTCTCGGATATGTTCTCATGGTAAGTTACCATATCCCAACTAGTGTAGTGCCTGTAGGTCTGTCCTGATTATTCCGACCTCGCCAGGTCATGATGTACTACAGAATTATCAGTCGCGATTTTTCACTGCGTCTGTGACCTCTTGTTTGAAGTCTTATCTAACTAATCTGATCTTGAGTTTTGATGCATCCTCAGCAGTTTGCCGACTAAGTCAACTGTAGTCAGGAATTTTCTCTCGTGGCTCCTTCCCCTGACTGCATCAACAATGCTCCTCAAAAGTACATGTGCCAGGTAATTTGAAGAGGTCTATGAATATTTGAAGAATGTTGTGGCTTGAGCAACCATAATTGACTTCCCAAAAAGTGGAGTCGCGTTACACTTTTTAGGTAAACTGAATTATAATGCAAATTACCGTGACTTTTGTATAGAATATGCAGGTATCATTGTTGGTGGTGTTGTGTCTGTGCCTATGTATTTTGTTGCTATTTTTTTTATTTCGTGGAGGCAGAATTTCGTTCAACTTGATGGAAAGTCAGAAGGAGAGTGTGAATGTTAGGATGTTGTCGAGATCGTTTGCCTTTTGGAATATTCGGTTCCACAAATTCTTCAACGGAACGGACTATAGAGTTTCATTAATGAAAACTGGAAGGCAAAAAGAACATGCCTCTGCATTCAAAATCTTATTCAAAGATGTCTCTTACTCTAGATGCTTACCCTTTTCAGCTCGTCTACGCGTGCATTTCCCTACTGCGATGGACTGATCCCGTGTCTTCACAAAGTGGAATCGGCATGGCCGGCGTTGTCCTCGTCGCACTCTCGGTGGCAGCAGGACTCGGAATATGCTGTGTTCTTGGCATTGAATTTAATGCAGCTACAACACAGGTAGGCATCTCTTTTCTACTTTAAAGGCCAACATTTCTTGCTTCACAAACAGTTCCTGTAGTTGTGTGCATAAAGGCCAGCGTACATCACACTTGAGACTGGAGACAGCTAGTCGCCACTGAGCTACTGTGCGACTGGGAGGATCTAGCTGGAACTGGAGGCGACTGATCAGTCACCAGAAACGGTCGATGTACGCACCCTTGCGACTCGCTGGAACTGAGATTTTGCCAGTCGCCGCGAGTTGCACATGTTCAACTTTCTAGCGACTATTTTAGTTGTACCCAGTTTTGTTCGGTCGCTGCGACGTATGCGGGCTTGCGACCGACCAGTGCCAGTTTTCTGAACGAAACATAGTCTCGTCGCAGCTCAAAGCCCAGGAGATTACCTGCATTGCTGCCAGTCGCAAGTGCGATGTACGCGGTCAGGACATGACGACTGACTGGATCCTACTGAGTTGATGAATTGCGAGCGTGTACATTGCCAGCGACTGATCAGATCAGTTGCTTCCAGTCGCAAGTGCGATGTACGCCTGGCTTTACCGGTACTCAAGATTCCAAAGCAGGCCTACCTCCCAACTCTGTGATGAATGAAACAGATCATGAGATGGCACTGTTTCATAATGAATTGAATGAAAAAGTCCATGATCTATTAATGCTGTGCACTTTTTCAGGTCAGCGTTTATACTGCAAATGTACACACGTCTAATGTTAGGTTGCGATATCGCAGTTTACATCAGAAGATTGTATCCTGTCTGATGTAAATTCGGTAAATCTGCCTACCGCAGTCGATATTTTTTTGTCATCGATGTTGTTTATAACAAAGTTACTTGGCCTGTGGTGTGTTTCTTGCTCGAAACCGAGACTAAATCTTTCCTGCTGTTTTCATCTCTACCGTGGATTAAAATATTTTTTGGATGTTGTGGCGATGGTGTTCTTCTTCGACTTGCTTTAGGTGTTTTTTCCAACTACACTTGACATATTGGAATGTGAAATGTTTAATACAGGATAAGCACACACTGTCATTGAGGAGCAGCACTTCAGACCTTCACAAGATTGAGATGAATTCACATTCTGACTTTATGGCTTGATGTCCATTATAAAACACACTAACACCGTACCAAAAACCAACAAAGTATTTTACCAACATTTTTATGTTTTTACTGAGTTTCGTCCAGATGCTTGAAGTTGGGGTCATTCGGTGCAATCTCGGTGGGTGGTGGGTGTCACCTACGGACTGGCTAATCTCGCAGTTTCCTGGGACCATGGGAGATCTTTTCAAGTTTTTATGCTTTTGTTCCTGTCTTTTGTGAAGCTAACAGGTTCTCCATGTTATGTCTTTTACTTTTGTCAGCATGGAAGGCAAATTTGCACATTCCTAGAAACATGACAATTTGTCTCAAACCTGACATCTTGCTGTAACTTGAGCCTGCCTGGGAAAATAAGGAGCTTGTCTGAACTCCTGTGGTATTTCGGAAAAAAAAAAGAGTTTCATAGTCTACTTGTGAGGAGGGAAATTGATGTCACAATGACTTTGATGACTGTAGAACATTCTTTGGGCTGTGTGGTAAACCAAAGTGGATGAACGCAAAAATTTAATACACACCTCATTTGTTCCTATCATCAGGGATGTCTTGATGCTAACATATGATTTGATCCAAGGGAACGTTGGATCCATGTGAACATTATGTGAACATTGGATCCACATGAACATTGGATCCGTGTGAACACTCATGGATCTATGTGAACATTGGATCCATGTGTGTGAACATTGGATCAATGTGAACATCGGATTAACATGAACATTGGATGAACATGAACATTGGATGAACATGAACATTGGATCAACATGAACATTGGATCAATGTGAGCATTGGATCAATGTGAACATTGGATCCACATGAATGTTGGATCCATGTGAACATTGGATCCATGTGGAGATAGGATCCATGCAAGCGTTGGATCAATGTAATTGTTGGATCAATGTGAATGTTGGATCCAACATTGGATCCATGAGAACGAATGCTGTCAAACTCCCTTTGGGAGCTGAACCCACAACATCAGTTGTGTAAGATGTAGATGTCACCCCTGACAGTCCATTTCACTCCCAAACTACAGTCATAATGTTGCTTTACTTTGCTGATGTAGTGGGTCTGTTTCTCAACCTCGCAGTTAGCTACAAAGATAGCTTTGAAGATGGGGATTTGGCCTAGTGGTTAAGGCGTGCTGGGGATTGATGCCTAATGCAAGGGTCCGCAGGTTCAAATCCGGTAGGAAGCCATGTCTTTCACCTAAGAAACCCATTACTATTTCATGTTCGCAGTTAGCTACAGGATTTTTTACTGGACCTCCTGTTCAACTGCTTCTTATGCATCCTGTCAAATTGTTTCATTCAAACTTGTTGTGTTGTGTTTCCGTGGGAACCGGAGAGATGGGTTTCTGGGAGAGATCACACTTTCCTGTCTTCTATCACTTTCTACAACACTCGAGGAGGTTTTTCGGCCAAGCTTTGAAGTCTAGCTCACACTATAATTAAATTTTCCTTGGATATGCAGGAACTGGCAGAGATCATAAACACAGTGGTTGATATGCTTGCATTTTGGTGGCTGTTTAGCTCATACCTCACAGCTGAGCGCCACACAGGTTTCCTTGAACCCTCCCGACTTGAGTCCGGTCCAGTTTTGATGCACTTATTGTGTTAGGGAAACAATATAGTCCTTCCCCACACTGAACTATCAAAGTTTCCCCAACTGATGGCCTGATGTGAAATACATGGTATCCCTTGACAGACGACGTTATCTCGACAGTACCGTACTCATTGCTGCACGCTTGTTTCTGCAGCCCACACAGATCAAAGATGATGTATAGACGTACGTGCACATGTACAATGCAGGGAAACCAGGATTTCCCAGCACAGACATCAAGTCGTCACTGATGAGTTAGACTGCAAGTTGCCATTTTGACGAGTTACATGCAAGTCGTCAGCATGACGAGTTATCTTTACTCGTCCTTCTTGTAAGTCGTCAAAAAATTCCCAGTCCCGAAGGTGCCGAGTTACGCGAGTTCTACTGTATAATTGGGGGAACTCAATTTGATAGAACAGGTTTTCTCCATGTATTCCGGTTTTCACCTGCACTGCTCTCAATTCAACATTTCTATAGAACTTGTGCAGATGACGTCATCACGGAAAAATCCGCCATACTGACAGTCAAATTGACGTCAAACGTCGTCGGTGACCCACATGGTGCACTTTGTCGTCAGCGCAAGTGGAGTGTGTGCATCTTCAACCATGACACGATCTACATGTGGCGCACTTTGTCGTCGACGTCAGCATGGTGGACCGCTGGTCAAAAGTGACGTCATAATTACCCACTGCACAAGCTCTATATTACTTTGTATGTGTTGGGATTTTTGTTCGGTACTCTAGTTGTCATGATAACGATGTCATCATCTATTCATTAACCACATCGCAACTTCGTGTTGAAGGGCAACAAGAATGAATGTGTTGAGGCAAATTTACACTTCCATCGAGCGGCATCACTCGCTGTCAGCAACCATCGCAAAGTGATATTGCCCGACATGGAAGGGAACAGCCAGCGAAGTGACTGGTGTAAACCAACTCACAGCGACATTGTGCGACCAAAGTGTAAACCAGCTTCAGTCTCATTATCGATTCTAACTGGTGTCTCTCTTTTCAATTCAGATTGTTGACAAAGTGATGAATGAGACGAAGGACCCCGAACACGACAATGTGTACGCCTTCTCCCAGACATCTCTCTATGACATCATCAAGGACTTCTCCAAAGTCAGTCCTGTGCGAGTTGTTCTCGGATATGTTCTCATGGTAAGTTACCATATCCCAACTAGTGTAGTGCCTGTAGGTCTGTCCTGATTATTCCGACCTCGCCAGGTCATGATGTACTACAGAATTATCAGTCGCGATTTTTCACTGCGTCTGTGACCTCTTGTTTGAAGTCTTATCTAATTAATCTGATCTTGAGTTTTGATGCATCCTCAGCAGTTTGCCGACTTAGGTCAACTATAGTCAGGATTTTTCTCTGGTGCTTCCTTCCCCTGACTGCATCAACAATGCTCCTCAAAAGTGCATGTGCCAGGTAATTTGAAGAGGTCTATGAATATTTGAAGAATGTTGTGGCTTGAGCAACCGTAATTGACTTCCCAAAAAGTGGAGTCGCGTTACACTTTTTAGGTAAACTGAATTATAATGCAAATTACCGTGACTTTTGTATAGAACATGCAGGTATCATTGTTGGTGGTGTTGTGTCTGTGCCTATGTATTTTGTTGCTATTTTTTTTTATTTTGTGGAGGCAGAATTTCGTTCAACCTGATGGAAAGGCAGAAGGAGAGTGGATGTTAGGGATGTTGTTGAGATCGTTTGCCGTATGGAATATTCGGTTCCACAAATTCTTCAACGGAACGGACTATAGTGTGTCATTAATGAAAACTGGTTGCAAAAAGAACAAGCCTCTGCATTCAAAATCATATTCAAAGATTTCTCTTACTCTAGATGCTTACCCTTTTCAGCTCGTCTACGCGTGCATTTCCCTACTGCGATGGACTGATCCCGTGTCTTCACAAAGTGGAATCGGCATGGCCGGCGTCGTCCTCGTCGCACTCTCGGTGGCAGCAGGACTCGGAATATGCTGTGTGCTGGGCATTGAATTTAATGCAGCTACAACACAGGTAGGCATCTCTTTTCTAATTTAAAGGCCAATATTTCTTTCTTCACAAACAATTCCTGTAGTTGTGCGCGTAAAGGCCAGCGTACATCACACTTGAGACTGGAGACAGCTAGTCGCCACTGAGCTACTGTGCGACTGGGAGGATCTAGCTGGAACCGGAGGCGACTGATCAGTCACCAGAAACGGTCGATGTACGCACCCTTGCTACTCGCTGGAACAGAGATTTTACCAGTCGCCGCTAGTTGCACATGTTCAACTTTCTAGCGACTAGTTATACCCAATTTTGTTCAGTCGCTGTGATGTACTCAGGCTTGCGATTGACCAGTCCCAGTTTTCTGAATGAAACCTAGTCTCGTCGAAGCTCAAAGCCCCGTATGTTACTTGTGTTGCTGCCAGTCGCAGCTGCGATGTACGCAGTCAGGACATGAGGACTGATTGGATCCTCCTAGTTACTGAATTTGTGATGTGCGCACAGCGCGTACATCGCCAGTGACTGATCAGATCAGTTGCTTCCAGTCGCAAGTGCGATGTACGCCTGGCTTTACCGGTACTCAAGATTCCAAAGTAGGCCTACCTCCCGACTCTGCGATGAATGAAATACTAGTAGATCATGAGATGGCACTGTTTCATAATGAATTGAATGAAAAAGTCCATGATCTATTAATGCTGTGCACTTTTTCAGGTCAGCGTTTATACTGCAAATGTACACACGTCTAATGTTAGGTTGCGATATCGCAGTTTACATCAGAAGATTGTATCCTGTCTGATGTAAATTCAGTAAATCTGCCTACCGCAGACGATATTTTTTTGTCATCGATGTTGTTTATAACAAAGTTACTTGGCCTGTGGTGTGTTTCTTGCTCGAAACAGAGACTAAATCTTTCCTGCTGTTTTCATCTCTACCGTGGATTAAAATATTTTTTGGATGTTGTGGCGATGGTGTTCTTCTTCGACTTGCTTTAGGTGTTTTTTCCAACTACACTTGACATATTGGAATGTGAAATGTTTAATACAGGATAAGCACACACTGTCATTGACGAGCAGCACTTCAGACCTTCACAAGATTCAGATGAATTCACATTCTGACTTTATGGCTTGATATCCGTTATAAAACACACTAACACCGTACCAAAAACCAACAAAGTATTTTACCAACAATTTTATGTTTTTACTGAGTTTCGTCCAGATGCTTGAAGTTGGGGTCATTCGGTGCAATCTCGGTGGGTGGTGGGTGTCACCTACGGACTGGCTAATCTTGCAGTTTCCTGGGACCATGGGAGATCTTTTCAAGTTTTTATGCTTTTGTTCCTGTCTTTTGTGAAGCTAACAGGTTCTCCATGTTATGTCTTTTACTTTTGTCAGCATGGAAGGCAAATTTGCACATTCCTAGAAACATGACAATTTGTCTCAAACCTGACATCTTGCTGTAACTTGAGCCTGCCTGGGAAAATAAGGAGCTTGTCTGAACTCCTGTGGTATTTCGGCAAAAAAATGAGTTTCATAGTCTACTTATGTGAGGAGGGAAATTGATGTAACAATGACTTTGATGGCTGGAGAGGAATTCTTTGTGCTGTGTGGTAAACCGAAGTGGATGAACGCAAAGATTTAATACACACCTCATTTGTTCATGTCATCAGGGATGTCTTGATGCTAACATATGATTTGATCCATTTGAACGTTGGATCCATGTGAACGTTGGGTCCATGTGAATGCCGGATCCATGTGACCATTCGATCCATTTGAACATTGGATCCATGTGAACATTGGATTGATGTCACATTGGATCCATGTGAACATTTGATCCAAGTAGATATTGGATCGACATGAACATTCGATCAACATGAACATGAACATTGGATCAATGTGAATATTGGATCAATGTGAACATTGGATCAGTGGGAACATTGGATCCACATGAACATTAGATCTATGTAAACATTCGATCATGTGAGAGATAGGATCCATGCAAACGTTGGATCAATGTGATTGTTGGATCAATGTGAAAGTTGGATCCATATGAACATTGGATCCATGAGAACGAATGCTGTCAAACTCCCTTTGGGAGTTGAACCCACAACACCAGTGGTGTAAGATGCAGATGTCACTCTCCTGACAGTCCGTTTCACTCCCAAACTACAGTCATAACATTGCTTTACTTGCTGATGTGGGTCTGTTTCTCAACCTTACAGTTAGCTACAGGATTTTTTACTGGACCTCCTGTTCAACTGCTTCTTATGCATCCTGTCAAATTATTTCATTCAAACTTGTTGTGTTGTGTTTCCGTGGGAACCGGAGAGATGGGTTTCTGGGAGAGATCACACTTTTCTGTCTTCTATCACTTTCTACAACACTCGAGGAGGTTTTTCGGCCAAGCTTTGAAGTCTAGCTCGTGCTATAATTAAATTTTCCTTGGATATGCAGGAACTGGCAGAGATCATAAACACAGTGGTTGATATGCTTGCATTTTGGTGGCTGTTTAGCTCAGAAAATCTTGCCTGCAGCTCTCCTGGGACACTGATAAATATTTATGCATTTCAATGTGTATGTTGTTTATAATGACTGTCAGTGGATGGTAACCAAAGACCTTTGTTTATATACAAAGGGAGATTGGTACTGAACTGAAGTCTTTTTTTTTGCCAATTCTGACAGAAGCTGTGGTAGTTGGTTGTAGAAGTTGGTCAAGATGTTCATTCATGGCTTAGAACCCGCGATTTTCAGAGAGTCTTGCCCCAGGAGACTAGTAGGCCTACATGTATAGGCCTACAGCATTCCAAATCTTTGGTGGCGCAGTCATTCTTCACAAGCAATTTGGTTCAATATGCCATATGGAAATAAAGGAATTGAGATCAGTGCCACGGTGGTTAGATCAATCAGCAGACTCCTCACCAAAGTGACTTAATGGGTTCAATACCTGGTCTAGTCGCCACTCTACACTCTTTCATTGTCTAAAGCAGGCCTGGATCCAGGGGGTGTAGGGGCATACACCCCCCTATTTTTGGCAGAGCAATGATTTTTTTAGCAAGAAAAAATTTATTCAGATAAAAATTCGAGTATTTTGCTCTCAGATGCCAGGAAAATGCATATAAAGCATTTAAATTGTCAAATTTTTCTGGTGGAGGACCCCAGACACCCCTTGTTTGGGCTTCGTGCTTTTGGTGTTTGCCGCCTCCACCGACCTTTATGTCAATCCTGGATCCGGCCCTGTGAATCCGGCCCTGTGAAGGGATCAACTGTTCCCCAAATGATTTCTGGGGCGACTAGGGTAAACATGAAGAATTTGGGACTGAAAACAGTGGAAAGTGCGATATAAAAGCCTCACACTTAATATCGAAAAGGTTTCCACTGCGTGGTTTGATCAGACCGTTCTTCCAATGATGGCCACCTTTAACATAGGTGGAGAAGAGGCTCTGAATTTTCGCTCTGGCGAATCGGAAAAGAACCAGCTGCACTCCTTATCTTTCCAATCCAGGAGTAGGCTTCACATTTGATCAATTGGTCTAGTAGACCGCATTAACAGGAAATCAAGCTTACTTTACGATGGAGAAAAAACACTTAAAAAAGCTGTTTCCTGTGGGCTTATGTAGGAAG
This sequence comes from Notospermus geniculatus, assembly GCA_002633025.1. NCBI lineage: Eukaryota > Metazoa > Nemertea > Pilidiophora > Heteronemertea > Lineidae > Notospermus > Notospermus geniculatus. Next base: position 63,608 of record NMRB01001603.1, on the reverse strand, counting down.
TACCGTATGACGTACAGGGTGTTGTAATTTGTTAATTCCCCCGGCCTACCTCTAGGGGCCTTCCCACCAAGTGCCAAAGTTTGGTGTCTTTCTCATGCCTGATGGCACCATCGCACGACCTATGAACTGCTGTTTTCAGACATCCAGTACAGGGGACATGTTTCTTAAGGCGCTGCTCCACTTGACAGTTTTTTCGCAGAAGTTGGCTCTCAATGGGCAACTCAACTGTGAGCAGTTGTTTGTGTCATTGGTCTCAGCGTAAGCCGACAGGACACAAACAATGGTGAATTGCCCATTGTGAGCCAACTTCTACGAGAAAACCGTCAAGTGGAGCAGCACCTTTAGGTGCTTCCAGAATTGCTCAAAATTTGACCAGTTCTGAGTTCGTAGGTACGGTATACAAAAACTGCATCGGACGCCCCCCCCCCACACCCTCAAAAAGATCTTGCTCTTGGGTGGTCAGTGTACATGTAGGATTGATAGAATTCAGCCTCTTGCAGCGAGCAGGAACTAAAAACTCATCCAAGACTAAAAAACACTCTATGGCCAGGCCAATCTCGGCAAAGGTTATGCCTCATCACCATATCAAGTTGCCAGGTTCACTCTTTAGCTACTGTAGTCAGCCTGGATAAACATTCGCTTGGTATCATGTGTTCCCCTTCCTGGATTTCTCGCATGACGGAGCCAAGCAATGGGTTAAGTTCCCCAGCCTGCGTGGAGTGTTGCCGGAACTTGGGTGGTCTTCCAGCTGAATGCAGGCCACTATCTTCAGTATCTATGAGCTACCCTGTAGTTATGCAGGTAGACCATACCTGAGTCTCTTATTTGTTTCAGAGATAAAAACTCCTGAGAACTTATTATGCAATTGCGGCAGGTTTTTCTGCATGAATGGAATAACCTGCGATGGCATTTTGACTCTTCACAATTTTTGCTCCTGGTTGCTTTCTTTGAAGATGGAAAACATGTTAACCCTTTGTCAGCCATCTCTGGGGAAACTATAGCCGTACTTACACTACAAAGAGAATTTTCAGGTCCGCACTCATTTGAAGCCCGGGTTTCTCTACAGAGCACTTACACTACAAATCACATTCGCGAGTCTCTCAATGTAATAACACATGTAATTGCACTTACACCTGAAGTAGAAGCCCGGGCCACGTCCGGACTTCATCTAGACCCACTCATGACATCTGGGTTTAGGAAGTCCGCACTTTGTAGACCAGGCCTTCATTAAGCCCACCTATTTTGTAGTATAAGTAGGAGAAGTGCGGACTTCGTTTGTAGTGTAAGTACAGCTTATTTGGTATGAAAATAGCGGAAGAAAATACTTCTGACATGAAATTGCAGCACTAATCCCCCACCATGCCTTGGTGCTGTAATTGACAGATATGGGGTTTTCCAGTGTGGGTGTTCCCATCTGCACAGATTGCTCGACCATCAACTGCAGACGCCTATATTGTGGTCTGATAGAATGTGGACTTCAAGTTACTTGGACCAGTGTTCTAGCCAAAAAATTTTCCAAACAGGGTGGGATGACTGCATTTTCCTATGATTTTAAGACCCTGGATTTTCAAACAGGGTGGGAGTGAAATTCAAACAGGATTGTGTAATAGAATATGCATTGCATGTTACATTTTTAAACAGGGTGGTAAAAATTTGAACAGGGTGGTAAAATGACCTCTGAATTTTGAACAGGGTGGTACCACCCTGTGAAACTGGCCTGGCTGGAACACTGATTGGACACCGTGTACCGTAAAACCTCTGCTATAGATTGATTGGAGGAGGATAGATGTTGTCTTTAATTGAGAGGTGGCCTGCTATCAAAACTGAAAATGAACACAAATGGCAAATTTGAAACAGACTTTTGGTGTCCGCAGCGAAGAGGTGTCTTGCGAACATATTGAAAACGTATTTCCGTTTATAATGAGCACATTTAAAGTGGTTTCTTTTGTCTCATTTCAGATCATCCCATTCTTGACATTAGGTTTAGGAGTCGACGATATGTTCGTCATGGTTCATGCATTCGGAGAACAGAGCTCCAAGAGGAACATACCCTGTGCAGTAAGTAAACTTGGTTAAGCTCCCTCTTATCCACTTGCTCCAACTGGCTTCCTGCCCTTGTAGCATCAAATTCTTTTTGAAGTTTTCAAGATTTTTGCCAAAAAAATTATAAAAAATCATGGCATGAAGACCTATACACTGATGTTGATTTGGTCCTGTCATTAAAAAATTGTTTCCATCAAGTTAGTTCAGTCACTTGTCCTAAGATGGCACAGTGATTGCTCATAAGTTTTAGAGTCTTCGCTTTCAAAGTCAATGATTGTCGGATGGGCTGTCAGAATGACGCAATGGAAACGTCGGCCCTGACATTCCGTGTTCGATCCCTGTTTGGACTCAGTTCTCGTGTGATAGACAAGGCGACTCAGACAGTGCAGGTTTTCTCCGAACAATCTGGTTTCCCCCTCCATTACATTAAATTCACCCTATGTTGTCTGTAGAGCTATGCTACATTTGGCACTTAGCTCTGGATTCAATATGATATTGTCCGGTGTCCATTCTGAGTTACCATTTACATGTACCATTCACCATTTACCATTCTGAGGGACCATTTACCTTGGGTGAGATCTGAAGCTCACTCTGGCTTATATTACCAACACAGGTACAAAGAGCCATAACCTTACATCTCATCTCAGAGATGAAAGAAGCGAGATTCTCACCTTTTAGACAATCGCCATCGGCGATCTTTGACGGCAAGTCTCGGCTGAAACCTAACTACAGAACTAAAGGCACAATTCAATCAGCTCACTGATTCTTTTGGACCGGTTGAGAGCATCGGATAGTCGCCTAGAGTCCTCCGAGTATCAAACCTGCAGAATCTTGACACAAATCTAATGCACTACTCCACAGCGTTCTCGGTCTTTTTCTGTCTCTCTATGCAGGGATGTTTTTCTTCAATTGACCTATCTAAATTATCTCATTTTGCCAAGTGCCCTAGGTGGTTTTGAATTTATCATTCCACTTCTTTTTAAAACTGAAACATCTTTCATTATGCTGCACAGGAGATGTGTGAGTATATTCGATGTGGTACAGTGTGGTGTAACGGTAATGCTTTCCTAGTGATATAAGGGTGTGCTCTGAGGCCCAAAGACGCCCCCTCAACATCAGATAGGTGGCAATATCTGTCAAAATTATGATTATCCTGTAATCATACATGACAGTCAGCAATGTGTCACTGCATCAGTGCCTTCACTAGAGTAGGCCTAAAGGGGCTTACAGGTCGACATTGCATCTTGAAGCAACTCGACGGATCCAGGCCTTTCCGTTTGACGGGCGCGAAAATGCATGCGCCTTGCAAACAATAGAAATTCTATTGTTTGCGAGGCGCATGCATTTTCGCATCCGTCAAACGGAAAGGCCTGTGGATCCGTCGCAGATAAAAAAAACACAACGCGCAGGTCGACATTTCAGCGATTGAGAGGAACTCGGAGCAACTGGCACTTTACCTCGAACAGCATGCTCAACTAGCATGCTGTTGCTCGGAGACGCAAGCATGCTCAGGTCGACAAATCGGCAAGTGATAAGTCAGTCCGAGTTGCTTCCATCGCCGGAAAGCTTAGTTGCCGCGAGTTGCTTCAAGACGCAATGTCGACCTGTAAGCCCCTTAACGGAGTCCAATGCAGTGTCATTGTGGAGGCTTGAAATTGTCATTTCTGTCAAGAATGCAAGCAAGATTTTCTGAAAAGAATGCAAGCAAGATTTTCTGAAAAGAATGCAAGCAAGATTTTCTGAAGAGGTCACTCTTCTGATTTGGCACCGGTATTACCTATTTGTGACACTGTCTGTGTCACATCACAGTTTAGAAAGTGCGACACCATTTTGGAGCTCCTCATAGAAACTAGCACTGAAATTATTTACTCTTGTACATTTCAGGAGCAGACTGGTGAGGTGCTGAAACGGACTGGGGTCAGCATCCTGTTGACATCTCTCTGCAACATGTTCGCTTTTTTTCTGGCAGCAATCATTCCTATCCCAGCACTTCGGGTATTCTCACTACAGGTAAGGCACGTGGATGAGAAAGGAAAGCTGGCGCTTTCGCCGACGATGACAAATGACACAGACCGCATCGGGAATCGAACCCGGATCTCCCGCATGCAATGCAGGCATTCTTCCATCAAGCCAAAAGTCCGGACATTAGGCTCGAGGGCCTAACACCTCCGAAATCCGCCACAATGCCAAAAATTCAGAACTGGTCACCCAGGAGATCTTGCATTTTGGGATGACACACCTAGTCACATGATGTTATGTAACCACTTCGATATGGAAATTTTGTCATTATGACATCATAGAGTACATTGACAAAATGACGTAAGTCCTAGATCTGTCATGACGTCATTGACTGGAATGCTCGTCTATCATCAAGAAGTGTTTAAAAGCTGAGACAGTCGTGTATTTTTGTGTTCCATCTCCTTCCAGGTTGGGATCTTGATCTTATTCAACATGAGTTCCATCCTGTTGGTGTTTCCAGCGATTGTTAGTCTGGATCTTATACGTCGAGAAAACAAGCGCGTGGACGTATTCTGCTGTTTCACAGGGTAGGTGACCAGAGTAGGCCTAGTACATGGAGAAAATCTGTGATATCAAGGAGAGTTGCCGTCTCTATCACACGATGAATGGGCCCTGATGGGTTCGAACCCTTGTCCTCAGAGATAACAGGCACTGGGAATTTTCCACTCTGCTGGAGTGGCTGTGCCACAGGCCTTTTCTTTGCTTGCCAATGTCGAAGTTGAGCTTTGGTCAACTTGGATTTTTCGTTGGACGTTGTCGTAGCTGAGGACGACATAGCAACCAGACACAGTAAACCAACTCGGCGGATGTTGACACATGTCAATGCGCAACCAAAGTGCTAACCTGCCTTTAATGTCTTGATTGAATCGAGTCAGAGTTTGGTAAAATTGGACATACATGTAGGCCTAGTCCGAAGACTGGACATATGCCCAATGGCTCTGGACATGATGGGGGTCATTTTCGAGGCCTGCCTTAACTGAGGAAAAAAGGGAATGTCTACGTCGATGCTGATGTGGTTGGATGCTGCAGGTTCTATTGTACTGACTTTCCTGCTGAAAGCAAATGAATTAACGTTGGACTCAAGTTTGGTCTAGCGATATTGATGTCAGACATTTATTGTTCCATTTCATTCACGATGACTTCACACCTGTATCAGAGGGTGCTTCATTTCCTGTGAGGTTACTTGATCATAAAAGCGGGATGGGGAGATGTATCGTGTTAAAATTTGTTCCTCTTCATACCTCAGCAGACACAGCTGTGGGGAAGATGACACTTCTGTCTTGCTAGTTTTCAGCGATAACAGAAGCCATTTGTGTTGGTGTATAATTCCTCAACCTAAATTCTTTATATTATTGGTAGGCCTATATTACATCCAGAAGAAAAAAAGTATGTTGTCTACTGTGTAGAAAATTGTGACCCACTCCACCAAAAATAGGCACTTGTCACAACCGAGGAAAGGATTAACGGCCTTGCAACACAATAGCTGAAATGTACGTCTCTGCAGGTTGACAATAGTAGTGGACAGCAGTGATAATAGTTGAGTAAACTGACGACCAAAGATGATCACTTGCGACAAGTGCCTGCCTTGGTGGAGCAGCTCACAATTATTATGACCTCTCATTGTTATATCAACTTTATTGACTAGATAGACGAACAGTGAAACGGCCAGAACCAGAAGCATTATTGGCCCAAAAGATACACACTTTTGACTAAAGTATTTGATGGTTAGAAACAATTAATAAGGTGCTGAAATATTATTGGTGCAAAATTTTGAAAGAAAACTAGCATGGCCCTTCATTTGTTTCTACTCAACCTGTATACATGTAATCTGGGCAAATTTAATTGTGTTTTACACACAATGTCTTCTCCACCTCGGAAACAATTCCCCACTACATTCGCCACTCCAAACAAATATGTGACCCGGCACGACAAAATGAGTCGGAATGCGCACATAAGAAGACCCAACATGTCCCAGGTGACACCAACGGTTCGCTGATTTCAGGATTGTATGCCCATTGTGAAATTTGACTTGGTCGATTTCTGTGGTTGCTGTCTGGTTCCACCTTCGGTCTTCTTCTGTGCGACTTCCGACTCATTTTGCTGTGCCGGGTCACATATTACAAAGTCAGCTGAGCGCAAGGCCCATGGGCCTCTTGTTCAGTCCAAGGGGACCTCCATACAAACATTCAACTGCATGCTGTTGTTAGATGCTTTGGCATTTCTTCAGGAATGTTCTAAAGTTCGAATGTTCTTTTCCAGTTCAATAGCCAACCAAGTCATTGAGCTGCGGCCTCCAGTGCCCGAGCCGTCCCCAGTGTTCATTCGGCGAGAGAGCCCACCCCCTCCCTACACTCTTCATCAGACAATCACACGCACAGACTCCTCTGGGCAGCAACCAGTCACATTGTTGGCGCCGAGCTCTGTGTCTACAATATCACAAAGCCCTGCGCTTCCATCAGGTTAGTAGTGTCAGTCAGTTCCAAAAGTTTTTTGGGGAGGTAGAAGATTTGGGGTTTTTACTGGCTTGATATCTAAAAAGAAAATTGAGCCCAAACAGTCAGTTCTAGTCTCCTTTAAACCTGCAGCACACATCACCACAGGCAATTTTCGTGGTCACCACGAAAATGGCCAAGTGTGCTGTGGCCGGCAACGACCACTCACCACGGAAATTCTGTGGTGACCTCGAGTTACCACAAGTTGCCAAAAATCAAACCGGTTTGATTTCTCACCAAGAGAATTGCTCGTAGTTGCCAGTTGTGGTGATGTGTGGCCATCAGCAGCACACGAGACCACTGAATGGTGACGTCTGCTGTAAACCGGCAACCACCACAAAAATTGCCAACCACGAAAGTTGCCTGTACGAGCAACGAAAGTGGTGACATGTGCTACAGGCTTTACTGTTACTTAGAGTTAATAAGTACAGTATGATAGTCTTGGCTTATTCATCATACCCATACCTTTATGATTTCAGTCCCCCCTCCCTCATCATTACCTCCATCAGCCAGCAACTCATGCCAGTGCCTGACAGGCGAAAATCCCTCCACGACGTGCAGAGAACGCTGCGTTCAGGCCCAGCAGGAATGCTGTAGCTGGTCCCTCTCTGTATTTGCGCACAGAATTTATGGACCTCTTCTGGAGAAAACTCCAATCAAGGTAAATGATAGTTTTGTTATTGTGCATCATAAAAGATGCAGTTTAAAAGTATCAGATATCCTCATCTCAGTGTACTTTTGGAAACCTGATATTTTGAAAACAGCTTCCTCTTCTTAGCACTTTGTCAGATGAAAATTTGTTTGGTACCAACATTAGACTTGTAGGCCTCCTCCTAAGCACTGTATCTTCCCCAAAATGTTACCAACTCACTCTTTTCTTATCGAGTACTGTAAACCGTGAAATTTTCGCAGCGCTAAATGTTCGCGATTTGGGGGGTCTACGAATTCGCGAAGAATAATTTTCGCGATGGGAACTCTTCAGCTTCAAAAAATCTCAAGAACTTGCGATTTTTGCACGATTTATGTTCCCGTTTTGACCCTCGAGCGCAAAAATAAAACGCACGCGAAAATTTCACGGTTTACAGTATGTTAACTCATCTGCCCTCAAGTTGCAGCAGACTGTACCTTTCCAGTGAATTTTTGTGAAAGCCTTGGAAACGAATTAGAAAGAATTTGAATAAATGTACTGCAGATTGTTGATAGGAACAACCTTTCTTCAAATATTTTCCAATCAATACCAGAACATTTGAGAAACCTTCACAAGTGATGACGTCTGCTGAAATTTTGATTGTATAAGAAATGTTGTCTGCTTGCATGTGACATCCAGTGACTTTTCACTGTTTACATTTCCTTTCAGATTCTAGTCATTGTAGTCTTCAGCCTCATGTTTGGTATCGGTGTTTTGGGTACAACACGCGTCAAGGATGGCCTTCACCTTACAGATGTGGTTCCCAGGGGGACCAGTGTGTACAGTTTTTTAGAAGCTCAGTCCAAATACTTTGGATTCTTTCACTTCTATGCTGTTACTCAGGTAAGTTGCGTAATTCATGTTCTGTCTGGTCAATGGGTACCAATCTTGTTCTAGTGGCAGGTTGGTGGCCAAGACTTGTGTGAGATTTTAATTTCTTTGCATGAGATTCTTATAAATTTCCAGTTCATTCTCAAGAGATATGTGTAAAAGTTAGACTTAGTTCAACTTTATGGGCCGTATGCACCAAGCGAAGATTATCTTGGAACTCAGGTTGAGCCACAACTTTTCCATTGTCACATCATGCCCTGGCACCAAGCGAAAATTGTCTTGAACTCGGGTTGAGCCACAACTTTTCCATTGTCACATCATGCCCTGGCAAACCTGAACAACTGAAAAATTGTGGCTCAACCTGAGTTCAAGATAATCTTCGTTTGGTGTATACGGCCCTATGAGATTGGCAAAATCAGAAGTTTCAGTTTCTTACGAGATCGGTATCAAAGTTTCAGTTTCTTTTCACGAGATTGGTATCAAAGAGTTTCAGTTTGTTTTCATGACTACCTACGATGTGCCAAGACTAATTTACGATATTGGTTGCTTAAATTCTCTTCGCATTCCTCTTCAGGGAGATTTTGATTACCCAAATAATCAAGAATTACTCTACAAGTACCACCGTGCGTTCCAGAAGGTAGATAACATCATCAAAGAAAAAGATGGAACTCTGCCTGATTTCTGGCTGCAAGTCTTCTGTGACTGGTTGTTGGGTAAGAAGATTGAACAACATTATTTCAAGCTATGATTTACCTCAGAACGTGAACGGCACCTCACCTTCGTGTGAGAGTGTTCTTGCGCAGGTTGGCCGTCTATAGGCAGTTCAGTTGTGTAGAAAATATAGGCTGTCGTGTCATTTCTCTTAGCGTATAAGTCTCAAGGAAAAGCCGGTCGAAAGCCAACCTTCGGGACAAATCTTTCAAAAGGAGAGGTGCCTTGAGGACACGTGCCTTTCATAGATTCTATAGAAAATGGGAAGTATGAATTAGAATCAGCAGGTAAATTCTTATACTTCCCACCTGCCGTACAAATGCACTGGAGAGCCTACACAAAACAGAAGTAGAAGCATTTACTTGACTATTTGATTGTTTATTTTGAGGATATGTGCCTTTCATAGATTCTATAGAAAATGGGAAGTATGAATTAGAATCAGCAGGTAAATTCTTATACTTCCCACCTGCCGTACAAATGCACTGGAGAGCCTACACAAAACAGAAGTAGATGCATTTACTTGACTATTTGGTTGCTTACTTGGAATATATATTTGAAAAATAGTCTTTATGTGAACTTCTTGTTTATTATGGTCATATTTTGTTTTCTTGTAGGTCTTCAGAAGGCATTCGATCGTGATGTCGCCAACAACTACATCACGAAGCGTGGCTGGTCGTCAAATGCTTCCGACGACGGTATCCTGGGATATAAGCTTCTCGTCCAAACGGGTGATATTGATAACCCAATAGATGAAGAACAAGTGAGTTGATTTTGTAGCACCCTGTATAGAGTGGAATGTTCTGAGATTCTATAATGAGAACGTTGCCCTCTTTCGAAAGCTTGATGATGTAGCCCAGTTGGAAGTTTTGAAGGACGGAGTTTGCTACCAGCGTTCACCGTACAATAGATAATTTGAGGTGAAAATCTGAAGTGAACTGCGAAGGTGGTTGACGAGAATGAGGCTACTGACCCAGAATGAGGCTATTGACTTCCTAGATAGCAGGCCATACACGGAGCGACACCAAATCATGACAACATGGACATTTCTGAAATCTAACCTAGCGACAATTATAAGACAAAACCTCTATGATACCAAGCCTAAAGACCTCACAATGTTTTCCATTTACTTGAATTTTAATTCTCGAGCAGTTCAGACATTCGTTATTTTCTCTCTCTTTCAGGTAATGACCAATCGTCTAGTCTCAAAAAACAACATTATAAACCCTAATGCATTTTACACTTACCTCACTGCTTGGCATTCGAATGATGCCATGGCTTATGATGCATCGCAAGCGCTGCTCCATCCCGTCCCAAAACAGTATTTCCATGAGCCGGATGACCGCAATCTCCTGAGTAAGTAGTCAGTTTCTATAAGTTTTTACTGTCTAATTCCCACATTCCGAAACAGTGTGAAACCATAGTTGGTATCATACTAAAATTTCAGAAGAGATTGTTTGTGTGTTTGTTAGTTCGCAATTTTCTCCAAGACTGACAAACGGATTGCCCATGCAGACAAACCTGGGAAGTGTCCTTACGAAGACCAAACGTATAGTTTTCGAAATATCAAGATATTAACGAAAATAACAATGCTGTTTATGCCTTTTGACGTAAACGACGTCATCAAGATTTCCGTCGCGTCATCTGTGACGTCGGCAACATCATGTGATGAAACAAGATGACATTGTAAATGTCGTATGGTTCCCGATTAGGTACTTTTACATGAATGGTACATTGACAGAGATGAAGATACATTGATAGAGATCAGGATACATTGATAGAGATCAGATGCATTGATAGAGATCAGGATACATTGGTAGAGATCAGGATACATTGATAGAGATCAGGATACATTGACAGAGATCTGGATACATTGACTGATGGACAACGAAGCTGANGAATTGCGAAGGTGTTTGATGAGAATGAGGCTACTGACCCAGAATGAGGCTATTGACTTCCGCGATAGCAGGCAATATACGGGGCGTCACCAAATCATGACAACAGCACATGGACATTTCTGAAATCGAACCTAGCGACAACGATAAGACAAAACCTCTATGATGTCAAGCCTATAGACCTCACAATGTTGTCTGTTTACTTGAATTTTCAGACATTCGTTATTTTCTCTCTCTTTCAGGTAATGACCAATCGTCTAGTCTCAAAAAACAACATTATAAACCCTAATGCATTTTACACTTACCTCACTGCTTGGCATTCGAATGATGCCATGGCTTATGATGCATCGCAAGCGCTGCTCCATCCCGTCCCAAAACAGTATTTCCATGAGCCAGATGACCGCAATCTCCTGAGTAAGTAGTCAGTTTTCATAAATTTTTCTAATTCCCAAATTCCGAAACGGCTTAAAACCCTAGTCGGTATTTGTGAAATGCTAACAGGAGTGTCCCACTGGTGAATTTTGGCCTGCGACAAGGGACGAATGAAAAAAATCGTACCTCCTCGTAACAGTTCTTAGACTGTCGTCTATGTTTGCAATGATTCTCTGGCTTGCAGGAAAATGTTCAACATGTTCAAAATTAGCCCGCGACCAAATTTTAGTCGAAGTCAGTTGAAGTTATCTCGTGTATAGTCGCAAGTCGTACAGGATCGTAGGTCTTGTTATGGAAGAGTAACCTGGACTATCTACGACAGTCTGTGACTAGCTATGAGTAATATGCGAAGAAACTACGAGTATCTACGACCACCCACGACTAACTTCATCTAGGCCTGCGAGTGTTCGACCAATCAGCGACCAGTTGACAACTCGCGAAAAACTACGAATGCTAAATACCGCAGCTTGTCGAGGGAATATCACAGACTTCAGATTCGCCCCTTGTTGTGGGCAAAAGCCGCCAGTGCGACCCTGCTATTTGTCCACAAAAACCACAGCTCTGAACTCCTAGTTGATGATGTATCTGATGATGCTGCGCTTAGGCTGGTGAGAGATTTGAAAAACGTGCCAAATGGGTTTTACATGTTTCCCTAATTTCTATTTCCAGTTGAGAAGTCATCACTACTCACGTATACTCAACTGGCATTCTACCTAAACAACATGGTGGAGGTCACGGACGAGACCGTCGACACCATCAAGAAAATTCGTAAAATTTGCNTCATTGGATTGCCCAGGTTGACAAACCTAGGGGTAGGATGTGTTACCAGAGCTGTAGCTGCTGAAGGAGATAAGATATGGAGGCGTGACAGACTGGACACACAGACAGACACACACACACATACACACACACACACACACACACACACACAGACACAGACACCATGACCAAAAACAATATGGTTCCCGATCTTAGTGATCGGGAACCATAATGATGTCATTACACCACTTGAATGGGTATGATGTCATTACATCCCCCAAGCGCTCGCATGAATTTAGCAGTAGTTCCCCCACTGAACGGGTATTGCGTAGTTTGTGAAATGCCAGGTCCACAGGAACCAGCTCTGAACTCCTGATTGATGACACATGTATATCTGATAATGCCGCACTTGGGCTGGCAAGAAACTTGAAAAATGCACCAAATGAGTTTTTACATGTTTCCCTAATTTCTATTTCCAGTTGAGAAGTCATCATTACTCACGTATACTCAACTGGCATTCTACCTAAACAACATGGTGGAGGTCACGGACGAGACCGTCGACACCATCAAGAAAATTCGTAAAATTTGCGAGGAGTTCAGCGAGCGAGGCTTGCCAAATTACCCGAGCGGTTACCCGTTCATGTTCTGGGAGCAGTACATCAACTTGCGTTTCTACCTCATGTTGTCTTTAGTGTGTATCCTGCTCGTTATATTCTTCACCCTTGCCATTGTGATCGTCAATCCGTGGGCTGCCTTTGTTATTGTAAGTATAACTTATTTCCTCAGCAGAGACTTCTATGCCTTGTCGAGAACCGTGAGCTCTAACTTGGCTCACTATTGGCTCTTCAGACAGTATTGGGCAATTTGTACAGAACTCTGCACAATTGACCTACCTTCCGCGTCGCGTACCATCCGCAGACCGCATGCAGTGTCATGCGCGTACCGTCCTCGTATCTTTCGCGGATTCCGCACGGTGCCTTGGAAGGCAAGCAGTGAAGACATAACGTCACTCGCACGTGGTGCATAGACGCGTGAGAAGCCCGTATCATAAGCAATAAAGTGGAGCGTACCTTCTGTGTGACGAAGGCGAAAGGTACGCAGATAAAGGTACATGTAGGTCATACATCAACAGAATAAAAATAGTTTAATCCATGAAAATTTTCATTTCAGGTGATTGTTCTGTCCATGACTGTTGTTGAACTCTTTGGTTTCATGGGTCTTGCTGGGATCAAACTGAGTGCCGTACCTGCTGTTATTCTTATAGTTTCCGTGGGCATTGGAGTTGAATTTACTGTACATATTCTTTTGGTAAGTGTCCCAGATTTCGCACCTTATTCCAAATGTGTGGACTTTAAAGAACTTGGTAAACCATTTCGCTACCATAGATTGGTTTTCCACTCCGTGACATCGTGATGCTGCCTTGGCATGACACAAACGTACTGCACTAGCGTCATGTACAAAAATGCATGTTATAACACAAATTTTCACACATCCTCTCTTTTCAATTTCAGGGTTTTTTGACGTCGATCGGTAGTCGGGATCGGCGGATGAGAATGGCATTGGATCATATGTTTGCTCCGGTGATAAATGGAGCCATCTCTACGTTACTTGGAGTTATCATGCTCGTCGGAGCAGAGTTCGACTTCATCGTCAGGTAAGACATGTTATCTTTTGTCATTAGTTATTTCTGATGAGTGTGAAGGTCATGAAATTTGGCTTAAGCTCTTTGGATGTGACGGTCACCCAACCATGTTGTGATCGTGGTCTATGTTGCTTAACTTCAACGTGCCGACTACAAGGCCATGGAAATCCTCCATGGCCGGCGGGTTAAGCCATGTTGTATAGTAGTTGCGAGGGGTTCAATGCACCATCTCTCCCTTTGAGCAGAGATGATTTGTCCTCGAATCGCTTAGCGCCTCTCTGTGTCTCAGTGCCAAACTGCACTTTCCAGGTTTGACTGGGAAGGTCTGCCATTATACACACGCTGGTCACCCATCCACATGTAACAGCGCTCAAGGTTGCTAAAATTCTAGCTTGGAGGCCAATGTGCCAACCACTAGGCCATAAAGGAAATCCTCTCTGGCCGGTGGGTTGAGCCGTGCCATATAGTAGCTGCAAGGGCAGGGGCGGATCCAGGATTTTGGAATTGGGGGGGGCCCGGTCACTGTCGGCTGCAGGCTGACAGAGTCGCAAGGCGAGCACCGAAGGGGCGAACCCACGACAGGGGTCTGGGGGCCTCCTACAGAAAACTTTGAATTCTAGATGCGCTTAGATACGATTTTCAAGCATCTGGGGGTCATGATTTCCTCATCTATTTAACCCATTTTTTGTTGGTCTTCCAAAAATATTGGGGGCCGCGGCCCGGTCGCGCCTGAAGGGGTTCAGTACAAACAATCCTCTTCAAATAGTTCTCTGGAGAATTCACGCATCTCACAAAATGGAAGCTATCCTCCGCCGGATGAGTTAAACCTATAACAGCAACTAACCACTCCTCATTTTCATTTCCATCATAGCCATACTCTATGCTCGACTTTGTGGCGTGAAGTGTGCGATTTCCGTCTGTTCATTTTCAGACGCAATTGAACAATGTTTTGTTTCAGTCTCTCTACAAGAGAGAAAACATAAAATGGAATTTTCATGTTGTTCTCTCTATTTGCCATCAACTTGACTATTGGCAAATATAATCACAAGTGGGTTTTACTGTTCAACTTGACAAATATGCGGTCAAGTAGTTGATTGTGGCCTTGCCTGTCATTTGCTTCTCTGGGTGGTCTGGTAGTGACATTTCCGGGGAAGTTCTAGTAATTGGTAAAACTTGACGTCCTAGCGCAGTGGAGTGTCAGACGTGGTCGCGCCAGATTGCACATCACGTTCAAAATCCCCCACATCTGTGCAAATTTAACTAATTCTCGAATGCCATTGGCTCCCATTGGCAATGTGTCATGTTCCATTCGATTCACAAATTTACATCTCTCCCGATGCGGAAGATTATGTTGTCAGAACGTTCGATGTTGATGTAACGTCATGCAACACTTGGCCATTCTTAGGCAGTGTTTTCAAATCGTTCTAATACAGTGTTTTCGAATCGTGTCTATAATGAATTGATGTTGGAAGCCAATTGGACGCACCTGCCTTGCCGAGGTGGCCTTTCCCACTGATTGAGCCGTATTAAGACACCGATTAATAGGCCACTGGTCGAGCGTGACTCCTTAAGTGTGTCCAGTTCTTTGATGATTTGTTTAATTTCTCCCAAGCGCTGAAAGGACCCCTGGGAATAGCCCTTGTTGGGTGGCATTATCTTCAAGAGGAGGGTCGGAAGGGTTTGAAGGGTTTGTTGGTCCCTTTGATTTTCAGGGTCTGTGATGGTGGGGGATCTTTTCAAGGTTCAAACCAAGAAGTGACCCATTGCTGTATTGTGTTAATGAATCAGAGATGATTTAGCATCTTGATTTGGCTCCTGCGCATCATCGACGTCATATCACAATATTCCACGGCAAGTTGTTTTAGGCGTGTAAGTTGAAACAAATTGATTTGGGTTTGTTTGCTCCCCTGTTTTCCAATGGGTGTGGTAGTCAATTTAAGATTCCCTTATTTCTGTACATGTACTGTATACTCTAAAGCCTAGCGTACATCACACTTGCAACTGGAGACAGCTAGTCGCCTCAGAGCTACTGGTGACTGGGAGGATCTAGCTGGATCTAGAGGCGACTGATCAGTCCCCAGAAAGGGTCAATGTACGCACCCTTGCGACTCGCTGGAACTGAGATTTTGCCAGTTGCCACGAGTTGCACATGTTCAACTTTCTAGCGACTAGTTGTACCCAGTTTCGTTCAGTCACTGCGATGTACGCGGGCTTGTGACTGATCAGTGCAAGTTTTATGAACGAAACCTAGTCTCGTCGAGTCTCATTGCCCCGGATGTACCCGAGTTGCTGCCAGTCGCAAGTGCGATGTAGGCAGTCAGGACATGACGACTGATTGGATCCTCCTAGTTTTACTGAGTTGCCGAATTTGCAATGTCCCCGCAGTGCGTACATCACCAGTGACTGATCAGATCAGTAACTTCCAGTTGCAGGTGTGACATACGCTTGGCTTAATGTGGGACAGCCTCTGAAAACTGGTGGGCAGGGAACAAGCCGGATTGATTGAGATGCCAAACTGTTGTGACAGCATTAAATTGTGTCATTAGACTATTCACTGACATCCAACTTGTTCCCATAAGTTTTTTTCCAAAAAAATGTTGCCGAACGAACTAGGCTACTATTGTAAACATCTTGGGCTGGCATTGAAATGATGGGTCTTTTTCACATTTCAATCACCTGTGCTCAGAACTCTTCCAGTGTCTTAGGCCCAAAATAATTTGGGCTTTCCTGCACGCCTGAGAAATATCATGAATTGGCCAGCCGAAGTATGGGGTTGTATCACGAAAGCATGTGTAACCTTGATAATGGTCCACTGGTGACCATTGTGTCGAAATGTGTACTTGACCCTTGAGGCGAATTTGAAAGGGGAAGACCACCCAGTCAGGGTATTGTCAATAGGGTATTGTCCTTCAGATGGGAATTGTATTGTTTGGCTTTCTATTGCCAGCTTGTTGTCACTGTCATCCACTCATGATCCAAGTTAAAAATGACAAATTCACCCGTGCATGGCGTGTGGCATTGAACAGAAATATGTAGTGATTTCTTGCCTACTTAGGTTGGATGGTTTCTCCATCATGGCCACAGCCTGTCCACGTTGAGTTTATGGGAAGATGCACAAGGAAATTCTATGAATTCCTCACGAAAATTTGAACAAGTCTTGTTGGAACTGTCTTCGCGGTGTGTCGTGGTGTACATCAGCAGGTCAGGCAGAGTAAATATGGGAAGAGAAAGGGTTTCTAAGAATGGCATTTGGGTTTGGGCTATTTGTCTAGGGGACATGACTTATTGAGTAGAACTTGAAAAACTGTTACATGGTCAGTGTTGCATAATATCTGCTATCTGTGTTTCATTTACTTCTGGGATCTCTACTAGAAAGTGCCTGAGGAAGACGCCGGTTGGGGTCGAAAATTTTCGAAATTCGGAGATGACTTTTACGTAGCCTACCTATCTGTGTGGGTTACTCTCAAACTTGATAGATGGGAGAAGCATACAGATGTGGGGAGGTCACTGGAAGAAGTAATCTGCTGATTTTACAAGCAGTCACATTTCATTTAGGTATTTTGTAAACAGGACCGCAGTGTTCATTTTGGACAAATACATGTATTCCGTCTAGATTCCTCGCTGTACTGAACACAGTTGATATGATACGGCATTGTTTTGTGCTCATCCATGAAGACAAATTCTTTTCATCCTCTTTCAAGGCCGATATCAGTTTTAAAATAATACGTCATTAGCTTGCTCTTTTGTTTGAAAAAATATTTTAAGTCTCAGCATGGCGCTTTCAGTGTCTTGAAAATAATAATAAAACACTGCTTGAATTCTGACGAAGCACATTCCTAATCGGCGGTAGGCTACTTTTTAATTTGGGAAATGGAATGTATGACTTGACTTGATGCATGCTCATATCAGAGGAAAAACATCCGTCACTCTGAAGATCGTGTTATGGGTTGTTTCACGATCGATTTCATGAAAATTCAGGTGTAAGTACAGAAATACCCAAAAGTGACTCATCCTTATGGGGGGGGGGGGTCGTCTCTGGAATAGAAATGGCCTAGGCCGTGTGGCTCAGATGTCCATAGATTTGACCCAAGTTCTTTCTTTCCTTGATGGTTGTCAGTGTTTGACACTATTGCCATCTATTGGGAGTGAGAAAAAATAGATGTGTTACTGGTACCTATCTTTGGGTTATTCTGGCTAGCTTTCAGGAAAGGAACTTCCAAGTGTTTACCTAAGTGAAAAAATGGAAGATTTTCACATCTGTCATCATATTACGACAGTAAAAGTAAAGTCGTCTCTGAAGTTCGCAAATTTTCGACCCCAACCATGGTCTTCCTCAGGCACTTTCTAGTAGAGATCGCAGAGTGAATGAGCTGGATCTTAATTATGGATACCGTAGTAGTTATAATAAAGAAACGTATTACATCATCATATTACAAAGTTGAGTCTTCAGAATCAGAAGTTTAGTTTAGAATCACGTGTCTAGCTCCCCTCCCAAAAAGAGTAGTACCGGTATGTTATTTTAGATAAATGTGGTTCCCGTTGCCAGGCAGTTGACGCGACTGCATTTTGTTTGCCTGCTCGGCGACTGCGGGAGGGAGGGAAAATTTTGTTGTTGAAAAACATCCTGCGCTTCCTCCTGAGGAGACGATAACACCAGCGATATACATTCATGGTGGTCCACTCCACGAGCAAAAACTTGTGGCAGACGACCTGTAGTCCTGGGAGTTGGGGCTGATGGTACTTTGCGATGGTATGTCTGTTTCTGATGGTGAAAGATAAAATAATTTATCCTCAAGTGTTATGATACCAGAAGTTGATAATTTCCTATATACACTTTTAACTTAGTGACTGTGGCAAATTCGTTATCCTTTAGCCAACAAAATCTTTTCGGGAATTTGTATATGGCAAGTCTGTTTGGGAGTAGGCCTACCTGAAAATGGTGTCAAATTGTTTCAATTCACATTTCTTAAGGCCAATTTACACAATACGATTTTTACGTCCGATCGTACGTCCAAATTGCGACGTCAGACACACAAGACAGATGTTCTATTTTCTTCCGATGTCGGACGAAGGACGCATGAACTCGGCCAATCAGGTGGCTGCATTGGAGGTCATGTACTTCGCACTTGACGAAGAGAGGGTCTGGCCGTATTGACGAATGAATAAATTGGACCGTGTACACATTTCCAAACCGACAGAATCATACGACAAAATCACGTTCGTCTTTGACATGTGTCTAAATTGCATCGTGTAAATCGGCCTTTAGCGTACACTGTCAGATTTTAAACAAAGAATATGTTCCCTTTTCTCTGTTTGTATTGATGAAATGGGTGTTATATGTATACAAGGGGTCACAAATACTGGAGATACAACGAAAGGGCAAATAATAATAACAGGTTTCTAATGTGAAAGACATAGCTTCCTACCCGACTCGAACCCACGGACCCTCGCATGAGGAATCAATCGCCATGAAATGGCTGTCATGGGACTCAACTAAAACCTCAGCATCATGCTGGTGATGGAGTCACTTTAAGAATATTTGAATCTATTTAGGTGTTGCTGGCTTTTCAAGAGGAACTGTTTGGAAAAAGTAGCATGTATGTCATCACAGATGATGTAGAGAGTACTGCTGAGCATAAACACGCAGACTGTGTGGTCTGGAATTTTCCAATGCCCAGAGGAAGACTTGGTAAACCTCAACACCATTGTGGGCTGATAAGAGCATGCTCTACAAACAACTTACCACCTTCATAAAAAGCACCGGCAAATCCCTACTCCATCCTAGAGCGATTATTGAAGTAACTAAAATCCCCAGTATGCTTGGTATCGAATGCTCGTGTATTTTTTAGGTGGAAATTTGAAAAAGAACATTTACATGTATGCATTTTCTTCATGTCTTATATGATGACTCAAATTTAGCACTTGAAGAGAGGATGTGGAAAAATGGATGGGGGGGTTGAGGCCTGGGGGACGCTGCATGGCCGTAGGAACAGGGGGGCAGGGGGTACCTGCCCCCCCCCCAATATGTGTGGCTTGTCAAAAATAAAAAAATTGGCAGGCTCAGCATTTGACTGCCTTTAGTCCCAAAAAGCCCATGTCCAATAAACCAATGAACCACACTACATGGCTAGAGTGTCCAATTTTGCTCTCAAATGCCGGGAAATGGCGTAAAAGCACTCTTATCTTCTAAAATTTTCTCGGGGAGGCCCCCCGGACCCCCGCTGGTATTTTGGCACTCGCTGCTAAGGTCCGCTATGTATCGAATCTTTGCCCCCCGCCCAACCTCCAGGATGTTCCAGGCCCTGCTCTGGTTCTTTCCAGCAAATAACTCATAGTTGTATGTTGAACGTGAATTACAGTGCTCTTCCTGAGCATTAAAAACTGCAGTCTGAGTGATTTCATGAAAAACATTCTCCCACGACAACTGGAGTCGTTATTTCACGTATACTTCCCTCAACACCTAGTAGTAACACCTAGTAGTCTGTACCGAGTGCATATAGTACAAATAATAGTCTGTTTCTTTGTATTTCAATTATGTAGAAATGAATTTAAAGGGTTAATAGCATAAGTATCAGTTTTCTCTGCTTTTTGCGCACTTAGCTACAAAATCTAACCACACAAGACAGGTTCAGTATATGAATGCCTTGAGTGGTCTCCTCTAGCTCTTGTTTATGCGCTAAAGAAACAAAATTCTTCCATGCCTGTCAGGGGATCTCCTCAATATCTTTACCTCCTCCTGGCCGTACAGGCATCTCGGAGAGTTCATCTTAGACAAATACCTGCGGATATCGCCCGTGGTGGGGGGCCCAGAAATCATTGTTTGTAATTTCTCTTGTTTCCATTTTATATTGTTCCTGAGTCTAGTTATTGCCTTTCTTCCGAAACATTGGAGCATGGCAAACTTGCCATGTCTGTTTTTGTTCTAGGTTTAGTTCATTTCATTTCCGACTACAGTGGATTGTTAAAGCCCCGACACGAGCACTGGGGTCCACTTTCTACTAGCTTGTTCGATTACTCACACCGGCCAGGCACTAGCGCTTTTTCAGACATGTGCATTGGAGGCCAATAAGAAGGCTGTTGTGTCGAGTAAACTGTCATGGTGGATGCGTCCACCATGACACTACTGTCATGGCCGATGCGTCCACCATGACACTTTACTCATGTCTAACATGACAGCGTTTGATTCCTTACATTTTTTTGCACACCAGTGTATGCGAGGGCTGTGTGTTCATCTACAACGGAAGTGACATCATGCTCTGCATGCTGGAATACTTCCCAAAGTAACCAACTCGGGGGGGGGGGAGGGGGGGAGGGTTAGTAGCGCCTGGCGCAGGCGCAACAGGCCTGACCTGGAGGACTTCCGGCAAATAAAATGCTGTCGTGCCAGGCCATGGAACACGCTATTCGTGTGTATTATAGGAGTAGAGCCGATTCCTGNCCTCCCCCCCCCCCCCCCGGGGGAGGGGGTTATCTTCCTTGTTTCCCCTGCTATTTGTTGACCCCTTGACTTCACTTTTGATCCCCGCCACAGTATCTTTCCTCCATCCATCTGGGAATCTGGCCAGCAAGCCCGGTGGTCCACGTACAGCTTGTTTACCTTCCTTCATGCATAGCCTCTCCTGGTCTAGCGGGAAACAACCATTGCTCATTCTCGCTACCTGGGTTATAGGCTGTTTCAAGTCACTGCCGCCGTATCATATTTTGTTTGTTGGGACGGTCTGATTTGTTTACTGTGCCTATCAGTCACAACCAAGTTATTACCTCTTACAAATAAAGAATAAATTCTTTTTCAGACAGTCAGTTACTAAATGCAAATTACTGTATATTTACTTGGAAAAATGCTGAATATTGGGAATGGAACTCGGGTTTATTTTAATAATTTTTTCCACTGTTGATTGCCTTCATGTGTTGAAACGTGGTGGGTTCTTGTGGCCTGTGGAAAGGTCCAGTTGGACTCAAGTCTTTGTACAGTACGTTGCACAATTGACCTACCTTTATCCGCATACCTTCCGCGTACGGCACGCAGAAAGTACGCTTCAGTTCATTGCATATGGTACGGGTGTGTCACGTGTCCCTTTTGCGTGACGTCTGCGCACCATGGGCGAATGACGTTCCGTCTTCACTGCGTGGCGCAGTGACGTCTGCGGAAGATATGAGGACGATACGTGCATGACGCTGCATGTAGTATGCAGATGGTGCATGGCGTGGAAGGGAGGTTAATTGTGCAACGTACTGTATTTTTCATGATGCATATTAAAGATGATTTATTTCAACAACTTTAGCATTTATTCACTTTACTTCCATGTAGGGCCTACTTGGAACCTTGATGTGATATACTCTTGCTCGTTAGTAATTCCCTCTATTTGTGTATATTTTTCAGGTATTTCTTCAATGTTCTGACAGCTCTTGTGATAATTGGCCTGTTGAATGGCCTCGTACTCCTTCCAGTACTGCTGTCCATGATCGGACCTCCAGGAGAGGTAAGCATGTCAATTTCAGAAGTTCTGGACCCCTTTTATCTGGCCAGATTAACCCTTTCAGTGCCACCAAGTGTTGGCAAATCTGCTAAAACCACTCCATCGCCATCTACCTATCAACTCTGGAACTAAAACTATTGTGTCAAGAACTGTCAGGGTTCAATCATATGGTACCGTACCATCGAAACACAGAATGCAGTTGTGATGTTTGCAGACCCATCGGTCAGCGTTGTTGGTCATGCCTAGAAGGGGTTAAGAATTTCTCTCTTTCCTAACAAAGATAAAGAAGGAACTATAGTTTGTGTAGTTACAGGTGTCTAAATCAAAATTAAATTTGGTTCAGTTAGCCGTGGTGCATTCAGCACATGAAAATAGCTATGTTGCACATGGGAGCCATCTATGATAGCATACGTCAATTAAATTGACGACCAACCTCACCAGTGATGAGTAGCTATCTCGTTTTGGATGGATAATGTAGTGATATAAGCCCTAATACAAGGCAATATCACATATTGAATCAGTCTTTCGTACGAATGCATCGGAAGGCTGTGCACAAAACTGAAGTAAAAGCAGGGGCATAGCCCCCAGAGCAAAAAGGGACAAAAGGAATTTTTCCTCTGAAAGGTCATTTCCCCTCTTCAAGCCAAGTTCTCTAAGACTCAGTCAAATTTTGCCCCCCTAGGTCATAAAGGCTAGCTATGCCCCTGTAAAAGCATAAATCATACCACCCATTCCGCATAATGGAAGAAAGCTCAATTTACGTCGACTTTTCAGGTAACCCCCATGGACAAATCGGACCGGATACCACCGCCGAGTCCCGAGCCCTCTCCTCCTCCAACGGGACGGCCGCAGAGGTCAACAAGACGGGTATACCCACGCATGCCCTCCGATATATCGTTATCGACGATAACGGAAGAACCCACGCAGTATTCATCCCACGAGATCGTCGTGCATCCTGAAGTTGTTGTAGAGACGACGACTATACCGGCGTCACAGAGTGGGTCTAGCAGTCGAAGTGGTAGCCGGAATGTAAGTTTGATTTGACAATTAAAGGGCATGAAATAATAACAGGTTTCTAAGGTGAAAGACATAGCTTCCTACTTGACTCGAACCCACGGACCCTCGCATAAGGCATCAATCGCCAGCACTCATAATTATGACATAATTTGTCATAATTTGACAATGATGTCAAATTATGTCTAAAAATATCTTCACAAAGTCTTATGTTCAGATGAATCACATGATGTCTAAAATCATTTTCAACATGTCTATTGTCATGTTTGGTGTGTGAAAAAATCTTATGGAGTTGTTTTAATTGCAGACAACGCCTTCATCCTCACGGCAGTCCACACCTCCAACACGGACTGTCACAACAGTTAAAGCAACAGCAAAAGTAAAAGTAGAAGTTCAGACACCTTTACCAGGTAAATAGCGTACATGTATACACTCTCTCTTTTGATCTATATATAGCCTGTTGCCACTTTAGGTGGTACGTACAGTCCACTCTCATTATACCGCCCCTCGCTAAAAGTGCCACAGACAGACAATTAACTTTCTTGGTTGAAGGCACTTCAACGTTGCCAACAACAATACCCTGCGAGAGTGGACTGTATTTCATTTGAAGTAATCCTGTTATTCAATTGGAAAACTTCTCTCCCCAATTTGATGCCCATTCCCATAACCAATATGGCTGCCAGTGTTGCCATCTTGAATATGTCAATGTGGAATCTCGTCAGAGGCATCCATTGTAAATAAAACACGTATCAATGTACAATTGAGTAGGGAAGAGGAGAGTAGTTGTAACTGCCGTTGTTGATATTCATGAAGGAAAATTCTGACCACTTTCAGGTGCAGTGGACCAAGATCACAAGAGACAACGGCGGAAATACCGAGAATTGGAAGGAAATAGTTCAAGTAGCGATTCCTCAGATTCTTCTTGCGGCAGGTCATGAAAGGTAAGAATCTCTTCCTCGTTCTCTTGAGGAGAATTTACCAGCTGCTGCAGCTACATTGCAGTTCCTTGAAGTTTTTCATCGTCGTCATGACGTAGTGACAAAATACACAACTGGTCTATTTTGCTACTACCAAGTACTTTGGCCATGGTTACTCCTAACACCTCTTGGAATGAGTTTGATAACAGGATAGTTCACTTGTCACTGATCTAGCAGTGGGAGTAGTTGAGAAACTGGCCATGAGCTGCTAAATTAGCTGTCAGTTTCAATGGAGTAGGGAGACATAGATGGCTCAAAGGATTCATGGCTTGTTTTCTAGGGTAAATCAGGTAGTGGTCGGACACCTAAGCCATTTCCGGCATAAAAACACACTGCGCATGCCTGACATGCGAACTGATGGCTGAGAATGAAAGCTAGCTCAATCAGCCTCTGTTTGAAACTGGGTTGGGTCAATCTACTTCCTGTTTAGGGGTGTGAAGGGTACTTTTCCAGGAAACGATAACCTGGTAGTAGTCGGACAGGTCAGTTAGTTATCGGACAGCGAGTTTTCGAGTACGATTTACGGCAGGTAAGGAGCATAATATTCCACATGTTTTGTTTGAAAGAGATTTTATTTATGATGTAAAATGTAACAGACACAACTTCGTCACCCCTCAGTAAAAGTGGTATCACCCCGGAGCATGCTGTCCGATCACTGCCGAGCAAATTACCACTTCTTCAAAAAAACACCAAAATCGACGATAACCATTGGATTACAGTTGGAATATGCATGAGAGGTAATTTTTCTGATCAGAAACATCCATTAATAACTTTTTTCACCACAAAAATNACAGATACTTCCTGCTGTTGAATATAAATGGCAACGCGTTTCAGCAACTACCTCCAGCTACAAGAAA
The DNA here is from genome assembly GCA_002633025.1 of Notospermus geniculatus. NCBI lineage: Eukaryota > Metazoa > Nemertea > Pilidiophora > Heteronemertea > Lineidae > Notospermus > Notospermus geniculatus. The sequence goes on along the minus strand of NMRB01001603.1, from coordinate 38,774 downwards.
TTGAGGGTGTCCCTACTCTCCCTGTGGCCCAACTCTCCCAAGCTTCCCCTACATGTAGTGTGGTACCATCAAAATACAGAATGCGGTTGTGATGTTTGCGGACCCATCAGTCAGTGTTGTTCGTCACGCACAGAAGGGGTTAAGAACTCTTTCCTAACAAAGATAAAGAAGGAACCATAGTTTGTGAAGTTACAGGTGTCTAATCAAAATCAAATTCGGTTCAGTTAGCCGTGGTGCATTCAGCACATGAAAATAGCAATGTTGCACATGGGAGCCATCTATGATAACATACGCCAGTTAAATTGACGACCAACCTCACCAGTGATGAGTAGCTGTCTGGTTTTGAATGGATAATGTGGTGTTATAAGCCCTACAAGGCAATATGTGACCCTCCACCACAAAACCAGTCAGATGTCGCACAGAAAATGAGCCTAAACGTACTGAGATGACACCAGGAGATAAAAGAAATAGAATCACTCAGACTTCACAATACACAGACAATACTGAAATTGACAGATAATTCAGTCCCAACCTGCCAACCTCAGAGCCACTTTTGACTGGTTTTGTGGTGGAGGGTCACATATGAGTCTTGAATGAGTCTTTCTGCTGTACGAATGCATCCGAAGGCCATGTACAAAACTGAAGTAAAAGCATAAATCATACCACCCATTCCGCATAATGGAAGAAAATTCAGTTCACGTTGACTTTTCAGGTAACCCCCATGGACAGATCGGACCGGATACCACCGCCGAGTCCCGAGCCCTCTCCTCCTCCAACGGGACGGCCGCAGAGGTCAACAAGACGGGTATACCCACGCATGCCCTCCGATATATCATTATCGACGATAACGGAAGAACCCACGCAGTATTCATCCCACGAGATCGTCGTGCATCCTGAAGTTGTTGTAGAGACAACGACTATACCGGCGTCGCACAGTGGGTCTAGCAGTCGAAGCGGTAGCCGAAATGTAAGTTGGACTTGACAATGATCTCAAATTATGTCTAAAAAGATCTTCACCAAGTCTTATGGCATGTTCAGATCTTGAGTCATATGATGTCTAAAATCATTTTGAACATTAAAACAAATGTGAGCTTTTATATAGCGCTCTTTTACTGCAATGCAGTGTCAAGGGCGCTCCGCATTTTTTCCCTAGCAAAAGGTCTGTTCATTCCAATTTCATTTCTCCACTCCCTGGGGAGTATTACAGTCCCGGCAGCCAATTTCAGCGCTCTTGGACTAACATTCACTTCCAGCCAGGTACCCCTTTTACATCTGGGTGGGGTGAAGCAAGTGAGGCAAAGTGACTTGCTCAAGGTCACAAGCGAGTGTGTTTATTTCTTGGTCAGGACTGGGAATCGAACCCGGGACCCTCTGATATGGAGTCCATCTCGCAAACCACTAGACCACGCCACTGCACAACATGTCTAATGTCATGTTTGTTGTGTGTGAAAATCTTCCCCAAAGTCTTACGAAGTTGTTTTAATTGCAGACAACGCCTTCATCCTCACGGCAGTCCACACCTCCAACACGGACTGTCACAACAGTTAAAGCGACAGCAAAAGTAAAAGTAGAAGTTCAGACACCTTTACCAGGTAAATATACCAGTGTACAATAAATGTATACACTCTCTCTTTTGATCTATATATAGCCTGGTGCCACTTTAGGTGGTATTTCATTTGAGGAAGTTATCCTGAATATTCAAATGGAAAATTTCTCTCCCCAATCTGATGCACATTCCCATAACCAATATGGCTGCCAGTTTTGCCATCTTGAATATGTCAATGTGGAATTTTGTGAGAGGCATCCATTGTAAATAAAACACGTATCAATGTACAATTAAGTAGGGAAGAGGAAATTATTTGTAACCATGCATTTGTTGATATTCATGAAGGAAACTTCTGACCACTTTCAGGTGCAGTGGACCAAGATCACAAGAGACAACGGCGGAAATACCGAGAATTGGAAGGAAATAGTTCAAGTAGCGATTCCTCAGATTCTTCTTGCGGCAGGTCATGAAAGGTAAGAATCTCTTCCTCGTTCTCTTGAGGAGATTTTACCAGCTGCTGCAGCTACATTGCAGTGCCTTGAAGTTTTTCGTCATCGTCATGACGTAGTGACAAAATACACAACTGGTCTATTTTGCTACTGCCAAGTACTTTGGCCATGGGTACTCCTAAAACCTCTCAGAATGAGTTCGATAACTAGATACTGTAGTTCACTTGTCACTGATCTAGCAGTGGGAGTTGAGAAACTGACCGAGAGGCGCTAATGCCCATGTACACAATCAAATTTTTCATCCAATTTTCTGAATATGCTCAATAAAGGCATACATTCGGGTTTATACATTGGAGCCCAATAGGCCCGGAATCTGAATTTCCCAAAAATTGGATGAAAAATTTAATTGTGTACAGCGGGCATAAGTTAGCTGTCAGTTTCAGTGAAGTGGGAAGCGATAGCTGGCACAAAGGGTTCATGACCTGTTTTCTACTGCAAGTCTTTGCAACTGCTAATCTACGTTGTTGGCTACCCAAAGAGGATTACAGCCGTAATGGCCATCAAGATACCACTTTCGAGGGGTACGGTATCACAACTATCCGTTTTGAGGGAACCTAATAAGTCAGTAGCCATGGTAAGATAGTTTGCGATCGCGATTCCCTTGGCCTGAATTTTTGGTTTATTTCTCTTTTCAGACTGACGAAGATGGTAACTAAGATGGTGCTACCCAGGATGCAATAAATGTAATATAATGGACCGAGTGTGTTAAATTATGTACCATATCTACTGTAATATGTTGTAAATGAAGATCGATGTAACTCATGGGGATATTAATAATGTAGAAGCATAAACTGGCCAGTTCTGTGTTCAAAACCTACTGTACAGCCTATACTCAAATCCAAAATCTGAGTTGATTTCTATGTTTAAGTTGCATGGCTGCTGACTTGCATGAGGGATTACCGAGCAAGTCAGATTTGAATTAGTTCGGCTAAAGTACCCAGCGTGCTGGGACCTGAGATAAGCATTTGTCAGCTTCTTGGCTGTAGAAATAGGGATTTTCTCAGAGTTGGGGAGTATGTTGCCACACTGCAGATATGCCAGCTCTGGGCATTAACCCTTTCGTTACTGGCATGTATGGTCACCAGCTTACGGAGGCCATTTTAATATGTTTTGTGACCTTTATTCCAAAATTTACTGCATGAAGAAGTGAAGAGAAATTGAATGAACAACTATGACCTGGTGACCGGGTCCCACGGAAATTTCGTGGGGGGGTTTGGATGACCCGGTGGCTGGGTCCCACGTAACGAAAGGGTTAAAATGGGTTTGAGTTTGATATGTACATGTATAATGTAAGAGATGTTTGAAGTCTGGCTCACGCATTTTGAATCAATCTTTCTAATGCATACTTCGAGATTTGAATACAGGTATTGAAAGTGTTGACTTGACTGATGCACACTCTAATGACTGATGCACACTCTAATACTTAGAGTACCAAGTGTCAGCAGTTTTGAAATAAATCGACAATTGTTTGTAAACCGGGTATTTGTAAATATTCTTGTACTAGTCTGAAATCTTTTATGGGAAATAGGGTCTCCATATTTTCTGTTGTATTCTTTTGTGCTAAATTATTAGTTCTGATTTTAGGTGATTATTGGTTGTGTAAATTAATTGTATAAAACGATAGGAATAATTATGACGATTCTTGCTACGTGAAGGGTGTAGTACACGTGTGGTGTATATTATTGCTACAACAAGAGTGAGTGTTAAATACATGTAAAGTTTTGACACTGCAAGAGTAAATATTGTGAAAATGTACATTCTTGCTATAGCAAGGGTGTGGTGTTGTATACACTCGTGGTCTTGCTATAGCAAGGATATTATGTTGCATAGACCGTTCTCGAATTCGCAGATCTGCGCACTTCCACCGAAATCTCAACCAGAACCTCGATCTGAAACCGGCTGACGTGACGCCATCCATGATTCAGCAATGGTCGAGTCGGACGCAATGTCTTCGACGTCACTGTCGTGGGGTTGTCTGCGTTACGTCGTTCAGTTTCAGACCGAGGTTGTGGTTGAGATTTCGTCAGAAGTGCGCAGATCTTTGTCATTTGCGTCAATTTGAGAACGGTCTACAGGTCGTGTCCAGTCATGCAACAAGGGATTCAGTGTTGTATACCAATATGGTTTTGCTTATTATTTCTTGCCATGTCATGTTGGTTTCAAATGAAGCATTTTCCTTGCTGCAAACTGATACATGAAGAAGTATGAGTTGGCCTTTTGTAGGGCCTACCTACATACTGGGCTTAGGCTACTATGACTGAGTACCAGCCTGGGGCGACCGCCACGAAACTACGATAGCACTAACAGGGCCTAACAGAGAAATTCTGTAATGGTAAAAGCCATTGCATACCTCTCTGTTAGGCACTGTTAGCGCTATCGGTGTTTCGTGGCAGCCCGCCCTGGTATACTGGTTACTTTTCAAATCACTTGGGTTGGTTTACCTCTACAGAAGACATTGTATGGCTGTATTTGCACAATGGGATGGGATGGAGTGGGGTGGGGCTGCACAATTACCACCATGATGTGCACTTGAGGCTGCTGCTCCCAAGCAGGAATTTATCAATAAAAGGCCAGTTTCCCTTGCAGGCCTGTCTATTCCTACTCAACGATACCACAAACCATATTCATGAATAAACACATCTGAAGCAGTTGTATCCCACTTGGAAAACATACTTGCTTTTCTATTCCTAATCTTAAGTAGAGATGGACTTGACTTATAATTGTTTTTCCGTGTGCACATAGATTCAGCATAGTGTGCCAAATATTTCTATACAATATTTGGTGCCTGTTGACGGCTGTTGTGTTGTATGAAACTAATGGCAATTTTGTAAATATTACTCAGGGTTGTGTTATCTTACTCGACTGCCAGGGGTTCAAATTGATGCAGTTCAGCTTTAACATGTTTAAGAATCAGATATTTTGCATTTCACGATAATATTTTTCTTCACTGATATGGAAGATTCACTTGGTAATAATGTGAAATTTACAGTGAACAGTCTTTTGGCTTGGCATAGGCCTACTGGTATCGGTAATTGAGTTATCTCAACCTGAAGATTGCCATTTCCTTGGTACAAGCTGTTGACATAGGCTCATATATGGATAATGCCAAGATGAAGTCATGCAACGCAAAGGTGACTTCCAGGTATCAGCTCGACTGTTGCATACCCTTCACTAGGAGTGCCTGTTTTGACTGAGCTGATTTGTTGACATAATCAAGTAGAGTTGAAATTTAGTATACAAGAACTAATCTCACTTGATGTTATACTGCATCAATCTTGTACTGGCCTGTTTGGCAGTACAGTACTCATTTCCATTTACATGTACTTGCATTTATAAATACGTTTGGGTTCTTGTCTTAGGAGAAAAAAAAACCATTACTGCAGCAGTTTGAACTGATGGAAGGTTTGGCAGAACAGAGCCATTTAGGCCTAGGGCCTACCTGTCTCAACAGTTTTCACAGGAATGGATCAAAATGACATTGGGCCGTATTTTAGAACGTTCCGTAACATTAAGGTCCACCTTAAATCTGTTGTTCTCAATGGTTTTACAATAGACTTAAGGTCGACCTTAACCTTAAGGATCGTTCTAAAATACGACCCATTGTCTGTCACAGCTTTTGTACTGCAAGCATAATCACAAAGTCAGTGGGAACCATGTGGGACATCGCAGTACCCCATGTGGTTGAAAGGCGCCTTGTAGTTATTGCAACAGCTTGGTCAGCCTACGACAACATTTTAGCGAGGATTCTTGCATTGTCAATGCCTACTTGGACAAAAGGTGAAGCGCTGCTAAATGTCGTAGGCCCAACCTGGCTGTTTCAAAAACTCACTAATAGGGAGGTTTCGCAAGTGCCCGTTTAGGCCCTACGACGACGTTTATCTATTGTGTTGGTATACCCAAACAATAGATAAACGTCGTCGTATGGCCTAACCGGGCGCTTGCGAAACCTCCTTATTATCCAGACAATCCCAACAATTTGGAGTAAACTGCCAGTTTTCGTTTCTGTGTTGTTAATGTTGCCTCCTGGTTTCATCTCTGTGTGTATTACCGGTACTGGTACCTACAACCTCATTATGTGAATATTTTGTGTCTGAATCATGTATGTATAATATTCTTGTTGTCGTTATACAAATATGTGTATATTTTGCTTACGATTTTTGAACATGACAATCTTTGGGTTTTTGAAAAGCAATTCTCTCTCAATCCTGGGGCCTTCCTTTTTACAGATGCATTTTCTTAGTGAATTGTTAAAACCTTACATGGGTTTCTTTTCTTATTAAGTACTGAGCAGTATCAAACTATGTCCTTGACGGGTAACGTGTACATTTTAACATGTTTTTTTTGATCGAGCAAATTTAGGCTACCGAACAGGGTGGGTTGGGGCGAGGGACAAAGGGTGGAAGGCCCCAGCAAACCATGGCATTTTGTAAATAAAATATCTTGTACAAACGATTGTAAATTATGCAAATGTTTGTAAATATTACGTGTCCGTGTGGATACAATGTACTGTGATGGTTTATTGAGGTTTGGAGGTGAGAAATACATAGATATGTCTTCATCCATTTCTATCATGAAATCGGTTGCGAAATAAATTTTTATAGAAATTGATCACTTGCTTTGGTATTCGTTCTTAATTTGGAAGTAAGACGGTTGCAGATGGAATGATTGAGTTGTTATGGACTCATCTGAGTCCAAACTATGTATCATTTGCATGCAGATGCTTGGAAACGGAATGCTGTTGACATGTCGAACATAATAACATAGAAGTGTTGACAGCACAGACAACAGGCTGGGTAAATTACATGGGCTTATTGGTAAATCCAGGAAGACAAGAGCAACGCAGAGCGTAGCATATGCCCCTGAGGCCCCGATTACATAGAGCTATACGCTATTCGGTATTCTAGGCACGTTTCGTAGGGCACGCGTATAGTTTGAATCGAGCAAGGTTATTTCCATGAGTGGTTTACATAAGACTAAACTATTCTGAGGGCACGCTATTCGCTTTTTGTTCGTATTGTGCATGTCCAATTTTGCACCGTATACCGAATAGCGTATAGCTCTATGTAATCGGGGCCTGACTGGTATTTATTTGTGGGCATGGCCCACATGGTAATTTGGGGGGAAGCGGTGGTGCTGCTCATTAAAAGGAACCTTCCCCTCATAGATATACACACTCACAAAAAAATTCAGGTTGATCGCTCAAAGCATTCTCAAGACAACTGACAGACACTGAATTCAAGATGGCCACCATAGCCACCATTTTGGATGTGCTGTGGTCCTGGTCATCAAAAGGAACCTTCCCCTCACAGAGACCAATAATCACCAAAAAATTCAGGGCAGTTATGCAAAATGTTCTCATTCAAAATGTTCTCAAGATATTCGATTCGAACCAAATTCAAGATGGTCACCACAACCGCCATCTTGGATATGCGGCGATGCTGGTCATCGAAAGGAATCTTCCCTTCATAGACACAACCCTCACAAAACATTTCAGGTTGATCGCTCAAAGCGTTCTCAAGTTGATTGACAGAAACAAAATGTTAACACCGATGCACAGACCCCAACATAATGCCCCCAATCTTCGGAGGTTGGGGGCATATACAATGACTGGTCAGTTGAGGATTTTTCATGTTCCAATGGGTACATGTACCCAGAAAACTTGGTCAAACTTAAATGATAAACAACGGCAGAGAGCATGTTCTCCAATGACAAACAACGAGTCAGCAAAGTGCATGAAGTCTGTACAGGTGATAGTTGGTGTTTATTTGAGTCAATGTAACAATGAAAGGTGGAGTTCCTACATGATGGGAATAGATGTACAGAAAGGTGAAAATGAAGTAATGACTCCCAACTCCGGATAATTTCCTTTTTGTGAACTACGCTACCAAACACAACAGGCTTTTTCAAAGCAAAAGTGTGTACATGTATTAGTCACATGGAAAAACAAATAGAACCTGGCCGAGAGGTAAAATGATATCTCTATATTTCAGGAACTTGGAGTTGGGAGTGGGAGTCGGAACAGACCTTATTAGTGCCACTATGCATTAGGTTTTTCAATTACGTGGTGATGACGTAACCTTTGACCTTTAGGTAACCTTGTGTGGGTTGGACAGGAGACATCCATCCCACCATTCGGAACGACCCGAGGCGAACTGCTTATCTGTCCACTGGGCGGCACATTTCACCTCGGACACAAGTCCAAGGCAGCCATATTGTTTATCAACAAACCCACGTGACCACTGGCGTCAGGACCGTGGACTATTTTGGCCGAATTTTGGCCTGTTAAGATGTTCAACCTTATTTGCTGGATAAGTTGAGGCACATGATATATAAATGTACCGGTATCTCACCCAATCTGCCAATTATTGATCCAATAACGCAATGTTTTTGTGTGACCCAGTTAGTTCATGCGCAAGGTGCTGCAGGTGTGATGAGGCGAACCGCATCGCGGCAACCGAACTCTCAAAAACGGGCAGCAATCGTTGCGCATTCAAGATGGCTGCCTTGGAATTCTGTCCAAGGGGAAATGCGAGCTGTCACAGAAATTGCCGAGCAGTTGCCTTCGTAAGTTCTGAATGCCATCCCACCAGTCTTATCACGTTGGTTCCTAATTCTGCCACCAGGGGAGGGACACTGAAGATACCTCATGCATACAGTGGCAATTTATGGAACCTCTTGAGGATACATTGCTTGAGGCAAGCAATAAATCAAGAATGGTATAATGATCCCTAATGAAGAACAATAAGTTGGAAATATGTACAACAAGAGTGCACCATATCAAGATCTCTGAGAACAAGAAGTGGGAAAAAACTTTTGGAAAAACAGTACGAAGTGGCTATTTATCAAGCCCGGCTCGCTGAACAGTACGCAAAATTGGGCTTAAACGTCGAGCTGGCCGTATTTCCGGAACCAGGTGACAAATACTCTACTACAGTCTTCCGTGTGTTGATTGGCACATTGCAAAGATGTTGGGCCTACACCCCTGAGGTCGAGGGTTCGATTCCCGTGTGGTCATGATGTTTTTTTTTTCATTTTTTGCTTCTTTTTTTGTTTTCCTTTTCTTAGTAAATTATGTTCACTTTTCCAAATTTCTACAAAGAACAACTGGTTAATTATTTTTTCTCAGTCGTGACACTGATAAAATCGTCTACAGAATCGTTGCATCATCCTGGGCACACCCTGGTGTTCGGACTCGCCGGCAGATTCTGA
>NMRB01001603.1:0-26788 GCA_002633025.1 Notospermus geniculatus | reverse complement strand
TTGATGGGCCTGGAAATGTACAATTGATGGGCCTGGAAATGTACAACTGATGGGCCTGGAAATGTACTACTGATGGGCTTGGCAATAAACAACTGATGGGTATGGCAATAAACAGCAGATGGGCATGGCAATAAACAACTGATTGGCAAGACAATAAAGAACCGATGGGCTTGGAAATAACAGCTGATGGGCATGACAACAAATAACTGATTGGCAAGGCAATAAAATAACTGATGGGCTTGGGCAGAACAGCTGATGGGCTGGGCAATAAACAACTGATGGGCTGCTGGGTAGTCTGATGTTTAGAAGTGTGGTGAAAATGTTTAATCCTGAAGCTACTTGTACCTACCAGGTGGCGCATGGGTGTTACACAATTCCAACTTGTGCACAACTATTGTTTGATTTCCATCTGTTTTGTTGACACTTGCCTGAAAAAAATCAAATTGACTGTGCATCTTTTCAAATCAGATGATTGGCCCATGCTTGCATTTTTGCAGTCAAAACTGCACATACTGCACCTTCACAACCCAGCCAAACATCCAAGACGAAATCTGGGTTGACAAATACATGATTTTCATGACAATGAAGTGAAGTACAGGTCAAAACATCCATGAATTTTGGAAATTTTCTGTAAACCTCATATTTGCATCATACAAAGTTTCAAAGTAATGAAATGAAGTCATTCGTCTGACCACTGCCAAATCTCAGGCTGTGGCTGATGAAAGCCAATTGCCAACTAGAAATGTTAAATTCGCTCAATAGCAAATTTGATGACCTCCACCCAGACAAGCCAGCTAGAGTTAACATGTGTCAAGTTCAATGATAATCTTGTGACTGAACACGCTGAAGTTAGGTGGGCAAATTTTCACCTAAAATGCCCCAAAACTTTGAAAGCGCCGAATAGATTTCAAAATCGTGCCTTTCGTCTCTAGATAATTGTACATTGCAGACTTGGTAAAAGTTTGAGGTTGGTACGATTAGTGGTTTTCTCGGATCCGTTCACAGAAAAAAAATTGATAGAGCTACATAGAAAGAAACCAATATGACCTCCACACCACCGTGAGTGTGTGGAGGTCATAATTATGGCTGAAACCATGAGAACTGACTGCCCGGCATTCAACATTATCATAATGAAGAAAAGTTACCCTGTAGTGCTGACTGCCATACACCGAATATTGTGGAGCAATCTGGTAGATGAGGATGTTGACGGCCAGAGTGATGAACATCATGATCATACACATGAAGAGAAGGCCTTGCGGCAATGTCCGCCTCACTCGGATCTTGAACATCTGGTAAGCAAAAAGCGTGAACGCCATCTTTAAAATATATCTACGGTATATCATAAATGACATAGACCAACATTTTGCTTTGTTTCACAGCCTTTGGCTTTGTCTCAAATGTGGGTAAACCTTAATTACAAATGAACGGAATGATGACATGGATGACTACAACTGGTTTATCTTTCATATTTATAATTTTTATTTATAATTTGTCACCTGAAGTCGTGGTTTACTGCAATAGCCAGGGCATTCTCAAGCTAAACTGAAGTCAGCATGTGCTGCAACCTTCAGTTTTCTGCAAATAAATTCCGGCCACATCTAACTTTGACCCAATGGAATGGTGATGTTAGGCAATACATGTATATCAGTTGGATTTTCTCTATCTTTAATCACACGCAACTCTTCAATAACTTTTCAATAACCGAGCAGACTATACTCTGTTCCATTTCTGTTATGTATGTCGAATGACATACCGTAATTGAAAACCAGAAATTTGTCTCATTTCCTGACTACCACATTCCATTCGGTCAAAGTTACATGTGGCCGGACTTCAGCATTAGATTAATTATCAGTTATTTTTCGAAGGGAAATTTGTATTATTATAACAAACCTGTATCCACAGGAACCAAACGCCCATATTTTGGATGCCAGACATCGAACAGAAGAAGAAGTACATAATGATGCCAACCATCAGAATATAGTCAAGTGGGAACACCTGAAAAGGAAACAGAACAAATTCGTTGATTGAGCTGCCACCCATACGAAGAGATTGCACCACAGGGAGAGTTGCCACAAAATTCCAGGTTGGTTAGTGGAATATCGGTAACAGTTTGGAATACAAAGATTGTGCTTTTTAATACTGTTAGATCTTGCAGACTACAGGACATGCAGTTAATGGAGGCAAGATCTTTACCTTGCTACAGAGGGAAATATTGGTTTACAGGGTTTCTGCCAGAAATATTTTTGAGGGTATGCAGCTCTTCAAAATCAGCAAAACCCCCCCCATGAAATCAAAGAATATGGCCCTTTTCTGTTCCTTTGAGGGTACTCACAGCGTACCCTGCGTACCCTCTGGCGGAAACACTGAAAGTTTATTCAAAGAAGTAGTATTTTCTTAACAACATGGAAAGGCCTTTAATTAATAGAATGCACAAACAAAGGGCCGGTTTTGGGCTTGAAAAAAATATAATGCAACAATACAGGAAAAGAAAATATTCAATTTCATGCATATAATGGTTGACAATGACACATGACGTACAATAGCAACAATGCTTAGAAATTTCATACATATGACTGGGAGAATACAAGAACATGGGGCTCAATGAGTTACACAATTCTGTGTGCCAGTTACCAAACAACACAACATGAAAAACAAATCTGAGCCATTTGTTTTGTAATAGTTTATTGGCATATTTGGTAATGTCAACAACTTATAACTACTTTTTGAAAATGCACATTATTGGGTGAACATGTAAGTATCTGAAATCTGATGCAAGAAGATTTGCTTCTAGCCTTCATAATCAACAAATGGGGCTACCAGGTAGGCCTAATGAATACTGAAATCAAATTGAGATGGGAGAGAAACTTATATCAATTACCTGTTGTGCAAACACCAACGTGATGTCGATTGGATTGGGCAATGACCTCTTCGGTAGAGCATAACCAAGCTTTGGTCCGAGGGAATGCATGGCCTTGTCAATGCTGAAATACATGAAAATATGGAGTGAATTCAATTAGCATAATCTCCTTTTTTAATATTAATGAATTAGTTTTTCTTGAAACTGCTACTTACACAGTGCTCCCTCGCTATTACAAACCCTTCGCAGTCCAAGGGTTAAGGTCATACTAATGAGGAGTTCGTAATAGTGAGGATTCGTCCATGGGGCATGAATTTTGGGAGCCAAACGTTGGGTTCGTAATATTCACACAGAATACTATCTTCAGTTTACTGATTAACTGTCTTGATGCCCTCCAGGGTTCTCCACAGGGTTTGAAGCAGATCGGGCGCTGGTGACGTTACACGGTTACTGATATCAGGAGCCACTGCCGCACACACGTCCTCAACGGGGGGTCTGGGGGCCTCGCCCAGAAAAATTCGAAATCTAGAAGCCCTGAAATGCGATTTCCCAGCATTTCAGAACGCAAATCTAGCTCCCGTCCGTGCTTGCAAAACCTCAGTGTTATTTAAAGTGAATAATTTTGACTGGGCGGCGAATTTTTTTGACCGGGCGGCGGATTTTTAAATGAGGCGCTGAGATCAATCCTGCGTTTTAGAAAGGGCACCGCGCCCGTTCTGTTACACTAGTGGAGAACCCCGCCCTCTATTCTATCAACATGACTGGAATCTAACACTTTTATCGGTCTTACTTACTTTGTCAACAAGAGAGAGATGAATATCAGAATCGCAATCAGGATGAACAGAATTCCAAATATCACTTGGAACGGACGGCAGACAATGAAACACTTGTTTAGGCAGCTCCTCTCGGCAGTTAGAAGATTCCGTTCCCTTCTTGACATGACAGCATCACTATCTTCAAGGCGTTCGAGTTCGCGGCGATCTCTGGCATTCATCCTTTTACGTCCGCCAAAATACTGCAAAAGAAAGTCAATTGTGGAGTGACGATTTGTCACAGGGTCCAGAGAATCGTTCAATGATTTTCAGCATAGCGGATGAGACACAGCATGCCATGGTTTTTCGCCATGTCAAGACCATCCATTCCTCCCACAGCAGGGGTTTGGTCTCGTTCCTCTTCATACACTCACACACAAAGTGTGAGTGGATGAAGAGGAGCGAGGTAAAAACCCCTGCTGTGGGAGGATGTGTCAAGACCCTCTTTTTCAAGTGAAACTGCATTATGAACTTTACACTTTAAAAAAAATATTATTATCTCAGGAGTGCAAGCGCCCACTTAGGGCATTATAGCTACTCATCAAACAATATTGGACGATATTCACGATATGTAGGAGGAAACCGGAGCCCCCGGAGAAAACCTACGATGTTTCCACTGCGTCCACCCCGACAACTTTACACTAGGACAAGACAGGTAGGTAGGTAGTGCTGTTTTGACCCTAAACCAAGACAGCCACTTACTTTGTCCTTTATTGCTTGTATTCTGCTCTTGGTTTGATCTCTCTCACCGGCTACTTCCAACCTCTCCGACTTTGCATTGCGGCGGCCTAGAATCAGACCCAATGGCCATGCTGACATACCATAGGCCTGAAAAAAAGAGGCAGTCCATTCTTAGGAATGCACAATTTTCACTTCAGTAATAAAGATTTTTTTCATCTACAGCAGGGCAGCCCTACATGGTATTTATCTCCATTTTGGCGCAGAGTACCCAGCTTTTTTAATGCACATGTAATATTTTGTAGAGCCAAGTAAATGCACAACTGCCAGGTGGCACCACCTACAGTGGACCGTCCACTGTTATGGTCTTCAACTATAACCAGATGGCATCCTCCCATAGCAGGGCTTTGGTCCCGCTCCTCTTCATACACACACTCGCCAGGCGCGGATCCAAGGGGGCACACCCGGCCCGTGCCCCTTCTATTGTGGAAAATCTTTAAAATTGACCGGGAAATTTCAAAAATTTTGAAAAAATGTTAAAATCTGACCGAGGTTTTCCACGTCGATGTGCGCTGGCTGTGCCCCCTCTTTCCCATGATTCTGGATCCGCCCCTGCTCGCATGCGAGTGGATGAAGAGGAGCGAGATAAAAACCCCTAGTGTGGGAGGATGACTAGATGGTTTCAGAGCTACTGACAGTACTTACAGTGTACACAATCAGAGTGATGAAGCCAACAAGAGTCAGGCAGCTGATTGCAAATGAAATTGCATCTTCTCCATCTGAAAATCGAAGATACGTCGATTCAATCTTTGCATATTCCAAGATCAACTAAATCAGGACCAGCAAGATATCAAACAAAGTGGGGAATTATCTTCATGGGTGCCAAGAGAACATGGTAGATATTTGAAAGAGAGCATTCAATAAGAAGACTAAAAAGATTTTCTTTTCAATCATTTTTGGAAAACATTTTTTGATAATACTTTTAATTAATCACTGCACTACTATTCTACATTTACACTGGGGTTTCTTAATCTAAAACAGGGCCTGGTTGCACAAAACTCACGATAGCGCTAACTTGGTGTTAGTGCTAACTTTATGTTAAATGACCTAAAAATCCATTGTCGTTTTACGTCATGTAGCATAAAGTTAGCGCTAACATGAGTTTTGTGCAACCCAGCCCAGCACAACAGTCTATAGGTAGGTGTAATAAGACAATAATACAACTACGTAACAAAATGTAACAGCATGACAAATATCAAATGTCGTGATGAATGTAACAATGGCAAGTCAAATGAAACGGCATGAGAAATGACAAGACAAATTTATACATGTAATGGCAAGACAAATACACAGGTAATGGCAAGACAAATATACAGGTAATGGCATGACATATGTAATGACAAGACATGCATCAATCACGGCACAATAAATATGAGAGCATGACTCGAAGAATCTTGTAAATCACTCTTTATTGTGAGAATTCGCCTTATTTGAGAACATAAATATTGAAATTGATTAACAGCCATCTTGTTTGCTAACATCCTTTATTAAAGTTATGATTTACATTACCGGTACCGAAATTGTGTACCACAGCAAACTCTGCATCAGTGTAATAGAGATGGTAGTATTTGATAGAGCTGTACACAAATATTACTTACTATTCTCGCCTAGTTCTTTGAACAGGAAGGCAATCCTTTTCCAGTCTGATGTGTCGTTTGACGAAGGTATCTTGGTTTTCATTGGAGCAAATGCCCTGAAAGTGTATGAACTTCAATGAATATAAAGCACAGAAAGTTTAATGGGGAAAATTATTTGGTGCAAGTTATAATAAAGGGACACTGGCAGTTTGTCCATCTCAATGGAGTTTTTCTTGTTTTGGCCTCCTAGTGGCAAATTCAAGCATCAGATTTCACCGAAAATTTGTTTGTGGGTTGTTGTAATCAAGAGGTAGATATGTACGAAGTTTCAAAGCAACCATTACAAAAAGAGCCAACTTCGTAATTTCAGAAGAACTTTGACCCCTGTGACCTTGAAAAGTAGGTCAAATTCAAAAACTCATGTGTTATCTTATGTATCCTCATTAGATATACCCATGATAAAAATTTGACAAAGATCCATCTCTTGGTAAGGGAGAAATAACACTTTTAGTGATTTTGGTTTTGGCCCCCTAGTGGCAAAGTCGAGAATCAGATTTCAACGAAATTTTGTCTGTACGTTGCTATTACCTAGAGGTAAATGTGTAGAAAGATTCAACACAGTAGTTCAAACCATTATCAAAATACAGCCCTTTGAAATTTTTCACAAAACGCCCCCTGGAGGCCAAAATTGGAATCCAACCACGCTCAAAATCGAACTCGACCTAGATCTTAGGCCCATATACACACCCACCAAAGATCAAAAAGATTCCTCAAAAAATAAAGGCGCTAGAGCGCTAACAAACCAAAAGTTTACGTACGTACGTACGTATTGACGCACGACAGACCACCACTCAATGACCCCAACCACAGCTTAAGCCCTGCTGAGCCTTGCGGCCAAGCGGGCTAAAAACCATTAGAGATTGTCAGTTATGTTTAGTAACCTAGTCTCCCACAGTTGTGTCAGGGTGATCCAATTAAAGTGTCAGTGACCCTCAAAGTATAGACGGGGGCTGTACAAAATGTTGAGATATTGAGAAATTAAAGTAATTTTCCAGTATTGGTGATCTCTGCTGTCCTTCTTCTTGTCGAGGAAAAATAAAAAATATAAAATGCCCTACTCACCAACATTTCAGAAGTTGGGAGTCATGTAAAACAATTTATTAATTTTAAGTGGCCTTACGTTATGAAACAGTACCATCAAGTTCAGATCTCCTTCCACATCTCTTTTAGAGCAAAGTCGTTTCATAGAGATTTTTTATCCTACAATTTTATGTCCATTCAAATAGCTTAATATTAGTTTATCAGTTCTGCAGTTTGCCTGCATGTCGGTAGCTCTAATATTGATGGCAGCATTCAGGAATTTTACTGACATTCCTCATGCATCCAGCAGACATTTGGCACGTAGGCCTACGACCAAAAATTCATACCGGTTCCGTATGATTGCTACGTGTGCTACTCACCCAACTAGCAAAAGGACAGCTGCGAAGATGACAAAACCAATTGTAAACTTGAATGCCGTGCAACATCGCTGAAAGGAAATATGCATACGGTACATCAGTCACACTCACAATGTTTGAACAGCCTCAGGTAGTTAGTGAAACCCTCATGGGTGTGATCAGTAGGCTACACTGGCAATTGTATAATAAACAGTCAATTAATACTGGGTATAATGAGGGTCTCTGAGAACAGAATGTGTTGACAACTGAGATTGACATAATTGTAATTATCAATAGATATGCTATGAAATAAATATCATTTTCATGAGGATAAACATTACCACTCAGTAAGCGTGTGTTAAAGATAATGTATCACGGGTATTTGTATTTGAATTTCATTTTCCCATCAGGGCCGACGCTATAGCATTATTGGCCCTGGTAAAGTAAGTACGGAGGAGGCCATCACAAGCTACTCATGTTCCTCACTTGGATGGGGTCTTTTACTTGCCCTTGCAAAGACACAAGGTACAAGGCACCACGGCTTATTGTCCCATGCGACGGACTGAAAAGCCGGGAATGAAATCCCATATGGCCCGGGCTGGATTCGAACACGGGACCTGCCGCTTGCCAAGTGAACGTGATAACCACTAGGCTATCAGGCTCCTCATTGTGTATTTACATTTCATTTGTTTATGTCCAGGCCTTTTTTGTCTTATGAGTAATTTGTTGGTGGCATGCATCTCTAGAAATTATGTTGATTCCAAAAGTATTCATTTTGGTGGGTTGGCATGTCCCAAAATGTCAAAATAACATAATGTAAACATCCATGTTTACAAACATTGAATGTAAACAATGAAGTCGTGATACATTATCTTTAAATCTACATGAAGACGGGAAGCTGCATGGATACTGACTGCTTTTTGAGGTTGATCATCATCCTTTTCTTCGTAGTAGAAATAGACAAATGGCAGGATGAAGAACATGAACACCATCACAACGATGTACAAGGCTGCAAAACACAAAGAGGTTGCAGAGGGAATGGGCTTTGGATACAAGGTTGAAGAAATTGGGAAAAAAGTAACAGAGGCAGATCTTGGGGAAGGAAAATGTGGTAAGCACCCCCTCGCCTCCCCCCGCTGCATAATTATGATTTTTACTACAATATGAGTAACGACATCTTCCTTGGAAGATTAACTTAATTACATACAGTGCCAGCTGAAAGTTTGGGTACACCTTGCGATTTATGAAGAATCCACATTTGTTTTAAAAATGGATGTGCTTGGCTGGCCAAAATCACTGGAAAATGTTGTCAGGGGATATATAGACTATTCCAGTGATGCAAATTTCATGTTGCATGCCCCAAATTTTGGGATTTTTACATGAAAATCGCACTTTGTCAAATTCCTGGAAAATCATTCGGAACATCCAGTTTGGAAAAAACTGAAAAACAGATAAGGTTTGCTTTCAAATTCCTTTACTCACCACTAAGATACAATTCCATGTCCTTCTGATGATATTAGCAATTACAGAGCCATTTATTACCACTTATTACATAATAATTTGATATTTGCAAAATGTGTTGCCTGGCAACAGTTTGCAAGTGGTTACAGTCTTTAAAACATCAATCATATCCCCATTTAGGTGCAGTTACCAAATGATTTGCATTTCCAATGAAATACGACCAATGATTGCCCTGCATCTCACTTGGAACTGGAATCTGACAGCATTAAATGTGTTGCTACTCAGCAAATGAACAGTCCTTAGATCTTAGAGTCCTCAAAAATAGCCACTGTTAGCTTTGATAACTGGCCTGCAAACACGAGGCATTCGTCTGATTAGTTTCAGGAGACAGACACTTGATATTTCATTCCAGCAACACTGCAGCAACATCCACAGATTTTCAGAATCTGACGGTTGTTCTCCTCTGACTCATCTATCCAGGTCCAATGATTGGCTGGCCAAGGCATAACCTTCAGCAACCCATCCTGTTCCTTTCTCTCCATGTTTCTCGACCTGGAGAGAAAGGAACAGGATGGGTTGGTGAAAGTTATGCCTTGGCCAGCCCATCTTAACCCTATCGAGCTAGTAGGCCTATGGGATGAGCTGGATTGACGAGTCAGAGGAGAACAACCATCAGGTGCTGAAAATCTGTGGATGTTGCTGCAGTGTTGCTGGAATGAAGAATCCAGCGATTGTCTCCTGAAAGTAATCAGACGAATGCCTCGTGTTTGCACGCCAGTTATCAAAGCTAACAGTGGCTATTTTTGTGGAATCTAAGATCTATGGACTGTTCATTTGCTGTGTAGGAACACATTTGACGCTGTCAGATTCCAGTTCCAAGTGAGATGCAGGGCAATCATTGGTCGTATTTCATTGGAAATGCAAATCATTTGCTAACTGCACCTAAATGGTGATATGATTGATGTTTTAAAGACTGTAACCACTTGCAAACTGTTGCCAGGCAACACATTTTGCAAATATCAAATTATTATGTAATAAGCGGTAATAAATGGCTCTGTAATTGCTAATATCATCAGAAGGACATGGAATTGTATCTTAGTGGTGAGTAAAGGAATTTGAAAGCAATCCTTATCTGCTTTTCAGTTTTTTTCCAAACTGGATGTTCCGAATGATTTTCCAGGAATTTGACAAAGTGCGATATTCATGTAAAAATCCCAAAATTTGGGGATGCAAAATGAAATTTGCATCACTGGAATACTCTATATATCCCCTGACAACATTTTCCAGTGATTTAGGCCAGCCAAGCACATCCATTTTGACTACAAATGTGAATACTTCATAAATCGCAAGGTGTACCCAAACTTTCAGCTGGCACTGTATCTAAGTTGAATAGCAACAATAACCGTATTTTTGCGACTATAGGGCGCACCTGACTATAAGGCGCACCCCCTAATTTCACCCAAAATCTTTGACGAAATCCATGCATAAGACGCACCGCCGTATAAGGCGCAGTTTTGTCAGTGAATGCTTCAGTGCATCATCCATGCATGCTTGAATGCTTGGGTTCGTCAGCGTCTTGACACTTCTGATCAAATTGTTGGACCCAAGCCACAGATAAGGCGCACCACCAATTTTAGACCCTTCTTCAAAGAAAAAGGCCGCACCTTATAGCCTGAAAATTACGGTACAATTTATACTCACAGTAATATGCATACAGAACTGTGTTCTCAATGGAATTTCGGTCATCTGTGTTGTTTGCCCAGTCCTGCAAGATAACATGACTTCCTGACAAATGGGAAGTTATGTAATTTGGCAAAATAAAGAAGCTGGTCGTAACTCAACACATTTCGTGAGACGGTCTCAAAGACGACGTGAGTACTGGTAACAACAGTCACCAAGGACACCAAACATCTGGTCTTGAGGCCATTTCAGGTTTAGTTCTTAGAGGAATGGGAACCATCACATTGCAAGTAAGCCCACTCCTGTCAAAGCAAATTGCTATTGGGCTACTGCACTGTAAACCATGAAATTTTTGCGACGCTAAAAGTTGGCGATAGAAAGGCAGCAATAATCACGAATTTCATTTTGTAACGAGGCAGATTCGTGATTATTGCTGCCTTTCTTTATATGGCTACTAGGATACTTGGACTCTCTGCCAAAGGTGTAAAAGTTGGCGAATTTATCATTTTTGAAAACCGCGAAGACTGATTTCCGCGTTCATCTTCATAATTCAATGGAAAATGCATAAGGGTTTGTATTTTCGCGCTGTTTAAGTTCGTGTTTTGGTTCATGACCGCGAAAATAAAACGCACGCGAAAATTTCACGGTTTACAATATACTGTAAGGCGTTTGTCTCACCTTAAACGTTCCATTCCTGAACTTCATAAACGATACTAGGAAAATGTCAACAGGCACCAGTGCTGATGTAACAAGTGCAACAGCCAGGGCGATGATTGACACAACGGTAGAGCTGATTTCACTGTCATACTTGCTTTGGAAATAACGAATGTATATGAAGGCAAAGAGGACAATCAGCTGAAAAGCGAACAAGATTAGAATCAGAATCAGTGGCAGTCAGACACATCCAATGGGGTGTCCCAACTCTCCCACAACCCACCATGTTTAATTTTGGCCAATTTCTCCAGGACAAGGCGTGGCCGGAACGAGTTTAGAATCCCCGATCATCAGTGCCCCAAAAAAGGTCATCGATTGACGGAATAAGCCGCAAAAAGGTACTTAGGATTTCCATTGTGTGCCTTGGAGTTAACGTCACTTCTGATCGGGAATCCATTTCTGGCCAAAACTTTGTACAGGCACCTACTTTTTCAATCAAAGTCCCTCCTATCAACAAAACAGATTGAGATAGGGCCTAAAAACCTACATGTATTGTTGTTGAACATAATGGCAGCAGGTTTCAGCAACTACATGTAGGCCTAGGCCTAGGCCTAGTACCGGAATGAGTTTAGAATCCCTGATCAGTGCCAAAAAAAGGTCATCGATTGATGGAATAAGCCGCATTGTACAATAGGATCCATTGTGTGCCATGCAGTAACGTCACTTCCGATCGGGGATTCTAAACTTTAGCCCTACCGGTAGTACCTGCAGCTTCATGAAATTGAGGGTGTCCCAACTCTCCCTTGTGGGCAGTGTGGTGCAACTCTCCCAAGCTTCCCCTATGTAAAATTGTAAGGACCTGTGCTGTGGTCCCTCCAGAGCTGTCTGTGGTTTGTCATGCATGCATGTTTTTGAGTTCCATGAGATGTGAGTTGAGTTGGCCTTGTTGTTGTTTTGATTTGAATGGTTGAAACCTTTTGTTCATTTGTTGCGGGCCAGGGCGGATTGCCCCAATCCAAACGGACAGAAGAAGTGACAAGTCCAACCCCCAGCCAACCCAAACATGTCAAACATGCAAAAGGGGCCGCAAACGCGCAAGGCCAAGGGCAAGGAGGAAGGGCAGGGCCACCCAGGCTAGGCCAGGCCAGGGCAGGGGGCAAGGCCAGGCATGCCAGCAGCCAATAACAAAGGCCAAGGGCAAAAAGGAAGGGCCTTGCCAAGGCGCCCAAGGCCTTGCCTTTATTTTTTCATTTTTGCTGTCCTTCTCGGCTAGCATTCAATTCAATCTCAGGAATACAATGTGCGAACCTATAGTGGGAAATTCATTATAAATAAGCACTTACAAGCAGCACAACAGTGAATGGAATCCAGCCTCCAGCGAGCACAGCACTCGGGACAGCCATTTTGTGTGTAATTGTGTGCACAGCCTGCACGTCATGCACGTGATGCAGTGCACTGAAGCCTAACATGCCTAAGGTAGCGTACTTAATGACGTCATGCAATTGCGATTTGGCTGTTCCAGGAATGCTGCCAGGATGGGTAAAAGCGGGATGATTCAGTTCAACTCTAATCACAGGCGCATGAGGCTCTAATCGACCTGTAGAGTCTAAAACCCTGGTTTAAAAAAACTAGGTTTCTTTTACTCCATTAGAATCTTTTAAAAAAAACTTTGTTTTTTAGTCAACTGTTCATTTATTCAAAAAAATCCTAGTTTTTTTACTTGAGTGGAAAAAACCTGGGCTGGGCCATTCTCAACTTAGAGCTTGAAACTTTGCCAGATTTCAATGGGAAAGACCCGAGGTGTTCCGAATGGGGCAGGGCTGGGTTGCACGAAACTCATGTTAGCGCTAACTTGGCGTTAGCGCGAACTTTATGTTAAATGACGTAACAAGACAAGGGATTTTACGTCATCTAACATAAAAGTTCACCAAGTTTAATAGCGCTATCGTGAGTTTTGTGCAACCGGACCCCGGTTTAAAAAAAACTGTTTTAAAAAAAATCAACTTTAAAAAAAATAAACTTGGTTTCTTAAAAAGAAACTTATTTTTAAAAAAATAAAGTTGGTTTATTTTGATACAATTCGCCATTTTTCCAATAAAAGGCAAAAAACAGGTTTTTTGTTTTGTTATTCATCATGTGTTGGCACCGGATCCACGGGAGCCTGTACATTTCTCAGAGACGGCATTGCAGTTGGGCCCTCCAAGTCTGAATAACAGTCATTCCTGGTGGGCGGCCTGATTTTGCTGGTGATTCTTTCGTCGAACAACTAGATGGTAGTCGATGCATCGCATGATTATACAGGAAAATTCGTCCCTGGGAAAATTCGTCCCGAGGGAAATTCGTCCCCGGAGCCAAAATTCGTCCCCATGGATTATTTCTGGGAAATTCAATCCTTGACAAGTTGAATCAATTATTTAGAGCTGAGATGCCGAATTTACATGTTCTGGTGATTGGTTCATGATAATAGCGAACCTCAGGAATTTCTTGATGTGTTTCTGTGTGATGAGTATGCTTGATACTCAGACATAGGGCAAATCCCTGCAGCCGTAAATGATAGTGATCATTTTTTTAAAAATTAAAAACTTAGTAGATGCTTTTTGCACCTCCATCCAAAGCATTACATGTTTCGGTCTTCAATTCAGGGTCAGTGATCAAGGTGATC
Source organism: Notospermus geniculatus (assembly GCA_002633025.1). NCBI lineage: Eukaryota > Metazoa > Nemertea > Pilidiophora > Heteronemertea > Lineidae > Notospermus > Notospermus geniculatus. The sequence continues at coordinate 12,911 of NMRB01001603.1, read as the reverse complement.
TCCTTTTTGCAATATCTTTCAAAAATTTTGAAGGATGCTGAGTAAGTGTGATTAAGAGGAAAGTCCTCCATTGTGATATTCGGTCAGTTTTTAGCCCTTAATAAAACTTGACAAATGTATTATAGGCATTATTGTTTGCATTTCCTTTTGTTTCTTATGACGGAGGACATCCTGAATCATCAGCACACCGTATCGCACTCCTTTATCGCTTCTTGGAGGAATTATACTTGTGAAGTATAACTCCTCCAAGCTTATACTTTATACAATGTACTTTATGCAAGTACAGGAGTGCAATATGAAGTCCCTGATATAGTTCAGGATGTAGGAGGTAGTGTTTGATCCAATAGTGTTTGATTCAAATCTTCTCAGACCGACTTTCCCACGAAGGGAAATTCCTCCTGGACATATTCTCCATGTGGACTAATTTTCCTCGGGGACTAATTTTCCGGGAATGAATTCTCCTCGGGGACGAATTTTCCAGGGACGAATTTTCCGGGGACGAATTTTCCTCGGGGACGAATTTTCCAGGGACGAATTTTCTGGGGACGAATTTTCCGGGGACGAATTTTCCTAGAGCCGCATAGGGACATAGTTCCATCAGTTGAGACAAGCCGACGTCATTCGTCGATCACCGATTTGAAGAATATTCCCGTAGTAGGCTACAGGCGAAATAACAAATGAGCGCACTTTTCATGTAGGCCTACCGGTAGCCGTATAGCCAATTTCTGCCAAAACTTAGGCATGGTACGTTTTTTGGTAATAGAGAGGTTGCGCAGCTTTCCGTTACGTCAGGTTCGGCGCTTTCATTGCAGTGGTGACATTCGGAACTACCGGCAGTAGGAGATCTCGGCAGGTTTGGTAGCGCTGTACTGTGGACTCCGACTCCGGCTTCAACTACCAGAATGAATTGCAGTCCGCTGTAGACATCCTAAACGATTTGATAGACGTTTGCAAATCGCAAAATGCCATAACTTTGTGCAGAATAATGTTGACTCGTAATCGGAAGTGCACGTAAATCGCAAATATTATAGTCGTGTTTCAAGTCATAACGACTCAGGATTACGACTTCAATATTCATTACATGTGTATTTATCTGCACTTCCGATTTATAAGGCCAAATTTTTCTGCCTTCAATTTTCTGTCAAATCGTTTTTATCAAGGATGTCCATAGCTGACTGCAATTCATTCTCGTAGGCCTAGTTGAAGTCGGAGTCGGTATCGGGCTGCTGCGCAACCTCTCTAATTTTTACCGTGGTCAGTGAAATTTCTTGCTGTGCTGGGCATGCACCCGCCCGTTGATCCTCATATTGTTCCAGGAACATGACCAAAAAACACGAAATGAATGATGAAATATTTATTGTCAAAACGCAGAATTGCATATTATCAAAAAACAATATACATCAGACAAGAAAGTGCAATGGAATGTGCATTAAGTGAAAAATGGTCCTGTTCGGGGGAAACCTGTTGGAACGTCTGCGAATTCAAACCCCCCCGTGTCATGCATGCTTGACGTTTCTGAATTGCGAGATTACCCGGACTGCTACACACAGATACAGAGTCCGTCAGATGAGAAAATAATGTGACATGCCTTAAAGATGATGTATCAGGGGTATTTTTGCGGGCCACGAAAATAATTGTTTATATTTACATTTTGTCTGTTTGTGTCTAGTCTTTCTTTGTCTTATGAGTAATTTATTGGTGGCATGCTTCTCTAGAAATTCTTTTGATACCGAAATTATTCAATTTGGTGGGTTGGCATGTCCCAAAAGTCCAAAATAACATAATGTAAACATCCATGTTTACAAACATTGAATGGAAACAATGAAGTCGTGATACATTATCTTTAATTATCAAAGTTGACATCTGTGAAGGCCTGTGTATACACTGGCAATATTTTTCCAACATTCAGATTAATAACACCAAAAATTCATAAGCTTATGAATTTTGGATAACACCCCTTGTTGGACAAATGTTGTCCTATTGTAGATTGCTATAATCAAGAATATATAAGTACTTATGTATTCTTGCTATAATATATTGGCCAAGGTGTACAGGGTCAAAAGATGATCGTATTACTCAGGAATATTGGAAAATAGTTGACAGTGTAAGCTTACACGTAGCTTTAATCAGAAGGAAGACACTGACATATAATATATAATATCATTTACAAGAAAAACGACTGAAAAATGTCTACGGATTTAAAAGTGCATAGTACTAGCCACATTTCACCCAGCTCCGTCTTTCGGGGAATGAATGAACTCATTGAATTCAATGAACTCAAGTGGGGAAACCACACTTGCTGTCCGAGGACAAACGGAGCTTCATGACTTTCGAGGATTAAAAAATCACTTGCAAAATTATTTACATTTGGATTCTGCAGATCACTTCACGATAACCAGCTACGAACAACAAACAGATTCTTCCATTCGATATTTTAAACTGAAGAGTATATTCTTAGAGGGCAGAACGATTTGAAATAGGTAGATAAACGGGATAGATAAAATTGAGAAAAATTTAAAGGATCGTTAAAACGTGATTAAATAGAGTGTTTACTTACAAGTGGGCTGGATGAAGAACAACCAATGCACACATCGAGAGATTTATGAGATTATTGATTTATGAGAATATTTGGCAGTGCAAATCATTAGGCCTACTGGCAGCAAAACCACAAGCCTTGATCTGCATGGGCCTAGGCCTACTCCTTGTATCGCAGTGTACCCCCGGTACATGTACAGAGCTTATCTGACCAGTTCAGGATTAATATTTTTTCACTGCCCCCCCCCCCCCGAAAGATTGACGGATTTAGACTGGTTTCCGGTCCCAACATATCTCAAGGTCCGTCTGAGCTATGTAGGGACCGGGTACCAGTCTATGACGGATTCAGATCCGACAGCGATCGATCGTTCTTCTGTCCTAGGCTTTTCCGTGTTGGCTACTTACTTCCCCTCCAACACTGATAATTTTGTCACCATTCCGCCTCAGCTGATTTTTGGCATAGTCCTGAACCTCTGTCATTGCAAGGTAGATATGGTTGTAATACCGGTTAAAATTATTACTCAAAATTGGTATCAGCATTCCGGTAATAATCATACCACAAACCATACAAATGGCAGATACAATGTACCCCGGCAAGGCGTGGGGGACGGCGTCACCGTACCCGACTGTTGTCATGGTTACAAGCGCCCACCAGCACCCTTCCCAACTGGAGAAAAAGCTGCCATCGATTCCAATCTCGGCTAAAAACATGAATAGTCCGTAAACCAGCATTGTGGTGAGTAAGAAGGAAAACGTAGTGAATATTTCAGACATGCTCTCCCTCATGACCATCATCATGACCCGATAACCGATAAAGGTGTTTGCCAGCCGTATCATTAGTATTGGTCTCAGTATGGCTACGCAGACATATATCAGCTGTAAGTATCGAAACACTGGGCCCTCATTAAGTAATCCAGCGTAATAAACTGGAAAAAGAACCAGCATAATCGCAGCCGAGAGAAACACAACTGCAGCCTCGGCCACTCGGTATGTATTTAGATACAGCATTTTGGAAGGGCAAACTATGACCCGCACGACCATGTCACAGAACATATAGACGTCAAGAATCTGATCCACAATTGCTAGTGATCCAACATCCACATAGGTGAGCCAAAATATAATCCATTTTTCGGACTTTACGAGTGAAACAACAGCGTCATCTTCAGCCATTCTCGTACTGTTTTCTGGCAGGGGCCCACGAAGGTTGAGGTCGCATCCCGCAATTGCCATTGCTGTCCACAGTGTTACTGCACAGGCCATGCCGACGGAATACCACTGAAATGAAACAACGTCGATAATAATCTGCCTTCCCAGAGTGGTTATCCATCACGATGCAACAAGAGTTTTTCCAATCGCTGCACTCCCATCCGGAGATACGCCAGGCCTTCGTCGGTAGCATCATTCCAGAAGTGTATACACGAAAGGTCGTAGTTAAGAAAAACGGCGTACGACCTGCAGTTCTAGGTTTGAAATCAAACGCTTCTCTCCTTAGCTACGACTGTCATGGAAGTCGCGAAGTTTTCGGAAACTGAAATCGATCGTTAATCAGCACAACGACGACTGAAGCCACAGGATAATCCACTATAAACTGTCCCTTAATTTTTGCTCACGATTCTTCGGAACTTGCCATTGGATCACCCTGTATAAATCTGCCCTGGCGAACTAAAAGTAATTTGAGCTACATCCATATGGAATAACATTTACATGTACTCCAGCGCGAAATCATCCGAAATGCTCAGTTGGGAATCATCATACATGTAAGTTAATTCGCTCAGACAGGACTGGGTTACGGACGAACACCACACAAACACGACAACATACAACATAGGCGGATCTCAGGGGGGATCGGAGTTTATGGGATGGCGACTGCGCTGTCACTGTCACTTTGACTTTGGTTAAAATTAAAATTGCATGACCCACGTTCGGCCATTGACGAACACAGCAGAACAAAATATCGAATCGATAATACGGTATCTTAATAACTTTTTTAGCTTATCACAGTGTTGCAGTTAAAATTCTCGCAAAGTTAGAATGGAATGAAAACCTTCGTAGCATGTCAGTAGTCTGAGCGATAGCACTTCAAATGAATAAAGCCGGTTGGCATAAAACGACGCTACAATTTTCGAAGCAGCTCTTAGCATAAGGATATGAAGACCGACAGCGACCGTTCAACTTGAGCTTTTCCTTGTACATGTATTTACTTCCCCATCAACAATAAGAATTTTGTCATCATTCCGCCTCAGCTGATTTTTTGCATAGTCCTGAACCTCTGTCATTGCAAGGTGAATATGACTGTAATACCGGTTAAAATTATTACTCAAAATTGGTATCAGCATTCCGGTAATAATCATACCACAAACCATACAAATCGTAGATACAATGTACCCCGGCAAGGCGTGGGGGACGGCGTCACCGTACCCGACTGTTGTCATGGTTACAAGCGCCCACCAGCACCCTTTCCAACTGGAGAAAAAGCTGCCATCGATTCCAATCTCGGCTAGAAACATGAATAGTCCGTAAACCAGCATTGTGGTGAGCAAGAAAGAACATAAGGTGAATATTTCAGACATGCTCTCCCTTATGACCATCACCATGACCCGATAACCGATAAAGGTGTTTGCCAGCCGTATCATTAGTATTGGTCTCAGTACGGCTACGCAGACATATATCAGCTGTAAGTATCGAAACACTGGGCCCTCATTAAGTAATCCAGCGTAATAAACGGGAAAAAGAACCAACATCATCGCAGCCGAGAGAAACACAACTGCAGCCTCGGCCACTCGGTATGTATTTAGATACAGCATTTTGGAAGGGCAAACTATGACCCGCACGACCATGTCACAGAACATATAGACGTCAAGAATGTTATCCACAATTGCTAGGTATCCAACATCCACATAGGTGAGCCAAAATATAATCCATTTTTCGGACTTTACGAGTGAAACAACAGCATCATCTTCAGCCATTCTCGTACTGTTTTCTGGCAGGGGCCCACGAAGGTTGAGGTCGCATCCCGCAATTGCCATTGCTGTCCACAGTGTTACTGCACAGGCCATGCCGACGGAATACCACTGAAATGAAACAACGTCGATAATAATATGCCTTCCCAGAGTGGTTATCCATCACGATGCAACAAGAGTTTTTCCAATCGCTGCACTCGCATCCGGAGATCCGCCAGGCCTTCGTCGGTAGCATCATTCCAGAAGTGTATACACGAAAGGTCGTGGTTAAGAAAAAATTGGAGACGGCGTACGACCAGTTCTAGGTTTGAAATCAAAAGCTTCTCTCCTTAGCTACGACTGTCATGGAAGTCTGCGAAGTTTTCGGAAACTGAAATCGATCGTTAATCAGCACAACGACGACTGAAGCCACAGGATAATCCACTATAAACTGTCCCTTAATTTTTGCTCACGATTCTTCGGAACTTTCCATTGGACCACCCTGTATAAATCTGGCCCTGGCAAATCTAAACGTCATTGAGCTACATCCATATGGAATTAAAATTGCATGACCCGCTTTCGGCAATTGACGCCACACAGCACAACAAAATATCGAATCGATCATCACAATCAGTGTTGCAGTTAAAATTCTCGTCAAGTGGAATGGAAGAGGAATGAAAACCTTCGTAGCATATGTCAGTAGTCTGAGCGACAGCACTTCAAATAAAATGAATAAAGCCGGTTGGCATAAAACGACGCTACAGTTTTCGAAGCAGCTAGCTTAAGGATATGAAGACCGACAGCGACCGTTCAACTTCAGCTTTTCCTTGTACATGTATTTACTTCCCCATCAACAATAAGAATTTTGTCATCATTCCGCCTCAGCTGATTTTTTGCATACTCCTGAACCTCTCTCATAGCGAGGTGAATATGACTGTAATACAGGTTAAAATTATTACTCAAAATTGGTATCAGCATTCCGCTGAATATCACGCCATTAACAATACAAAAGGCTGATAAAATATACCCCGGCAAGCCGTGGGGGACGCTGTCACCGTACCCGACTGTTGTCATGGTTATAACAGCCCACCAACACCCCTCCCAACCGGAGAAAAAGCTGCCGTCGATTCCAATCTCGGCTAAAAACATGAATAGTCCGTAAACCAGCATTGTGGTGAGTAAGAAGGAATACGTAGTGAATATTTCAGACATGCTCTCCCTTATGACCATCACCATGACCCGATAACCGATAAAGGTGTTTGCCAGCCGTATCATTAGTATTGGTCGCAGTATTGCCACGCAGACATATATCAGCTGTAAGTATCGATACACTGGACCCTCATTAATTAAACCAGCGTAATAAATTGGAAAAAGAGCCAACATGCTTGCAGCCGAGAGAAAAACAACCGCAGCCTCGGCGACACGGTATGTTAGATACAACATTTTGGAAGGGCAAACTATGACCCGCACGAGCATGTCACATAAGATGAAAACTTGGAGAATGTGTTCAACAGCAGCTGCTGGTTTTGCATCAGCTTTTACTTCGGTGAGCCAAAATCTAATCCATTTTTCGGACTTAACGAGTGAAACAATCGAGTCGTCTTCAGCAATTCTCGTACTGTTTTCTGGCAGGGGCCCACGAAGGTTGAGGTCGCATGCCGCTATTGCCATTGCTGTCCACAGTGTTACTGCACAGGCCATGCCGACAGAATACCACTGAAATGAAACGCATGAATGTCATATAGTCTGCCTCCCGAGAGTTTATATTGATCATCACGATGTAGCTGGAAACTGAAATTCATCGTTAATCAGCACAAAACGACTACTGAAGCCACAGGGTAATCCACTAACGGTCCTTTAAATTTTTGGCCAGGGCCACTAGGATTCTTCGGAACTTTCCATTGGACCTGCAGGCCAACTAAACGTCATTTGAGCTACATCCATATGGAACAGGACATCGGAGCGATGTCAATGGTTTCCTATATCCTGAAGACAGTGGCCAATGTACCACTAGCCAATTTCCAGGTGAAGGTATGAGAAGTTTACTACTCTAGAGCTGGTTGACTGTGACCTTGACCTCTGACCTTGAGAAGTATTGCGTAGCGGGAACAGGAGATGGTTAATACTAAACTCCCTACGCAGTTGCGAGTTTGGCCTGTTGGCAACGGATGTTCTTGTACGAACCGCTCGGCCAATGAAAAAGTGTCTCAGGCCAGCTTGGTTACCGGTTGTTCGGTGCTCTCATTGGTCGACTCTCTCAGCGCCACCTGTTGACCAAACGCGGGGAATTTTACGAAGTTAAGCAGTTGTGCATTTGGAAACCATAATAACATTTATTCCCAACATTTATTCCAGCGCGAAATCATCCGAAATGCTCAGTTGGCAATCATAACAACTTAATTCGCTCACACGGGACTGGAACTTTTGGTATGGTTCATTACGCACGAACATTACACAAACAGGCCCGGGCATTTCAGTGGATCTCAGGGGATCGGACATGTCGGAGTGGCCGGATAGCTGACAGCTCTGTCACTTCGCGGTTACATGCACGACCCACTTTCGGCGTGGAAGAACACCGCGCACAACAAACCATCATATCGATTCGATAATATCTTAATAACATTTCTGCGTCGGCACAATCCGTGGTGCAGTAAAAATTCAAGTCAAGTGGAATGAAATTGGAATATATGAAACACTTCGTAGCACTATCATATCTCTGCAATGGGCGTATTCGAATCCCTGCACTCGTGTTGATATCAACACGAGTGCGGGATTCGAACGCCGAGAACCGACACGAGAACAGCGTTCGCGAACGAAATTTCCACTCCCCACTTTTTCGGGGGTGAAACCGAGAACACCGAGAACAAAGACGGCGGCCAATGTCATTGACGACGAAATGTCGCAAGTAAATTTCGATAAAACTTTGTGTCTTTCTTGAATATGGGACCTTCATGCCTGCAGTAATGTAATTTGTAATGTGGGTATATCCGTGGATGCTGTCAGGATAGGAAAAATGACCTTTCCTGCAACAAAAATCTGATTTTGCACATGCAGGGACACAGCCCGCAGCATTACATCCACCATGCTCAGCAACCATGGCAACGACACCCGATACCTGGCGACACGCACTTCCCTGTTCGGAACCTCAACACGCGAACACTGCACCTGGGTCACTCGAGAACAGGGATTTTTTTTAGCACCTCAAATGAATAAAGCCCGGATGGGAAAAAACGGCGCGACTTTCGACGCCACTCCACACTCTATAAATGAAGACTATAAAAAAGCGGCCGTTTAACCTTAGGCGTTTCCGTGTAGCCTACATACTTCCCCACCAACACTGATAATTTTGTCACCATTCTGCCGCAGCTGATTTTTTGCATAGTCCTGAACCTCTGTCATGGCTAAAGCTAGTTACGGCCCTCCTCTCGCTCTGTACGTAGGTGCCCCTATTGATGGTGTACCCCCTCAATGGAAAAGTGGCCGCGCCGGCCCTGAGAAGTATTGCGTAGCTGGAACAGGAGATGGTTAATACTAAACTCCCTACGCAGTTGTGAGTTTGGCCTGTTGGCAACGGATGTTCTTGTACGAACCGCTCGGCCAATGAAAAAGTGTCTCAGGCCAGCTTGGTTACCGGTTGCTCGGTGCTCTCATTGGTCGACTCTCTCAGCGCCACCTGTTGACCAAACGCGGGGAATTTTACGAAGTTAAGCAGTTGTGCATTTGGAAACCATAATAACATTTATTCCAGCGCGAAATCATCCGAAATGCTCAGTTGGCAATCATAACAACTTAATTCGCTCACACGGGACTGGAACTTTTGGTATGGTTCATTACGCACGAACATTACACAAACAGGCCCGGGCATTTCAGTGGATCTGAGGGGATCGGAGTGGCCGGATGGCTGACAGCTCTGTCACTTCGCGGTTACATGCACGACCCACTTTCAGCGTGGAAGAACACCGCGCACAACAAACCATCATATCGATTCGATAATATCTTAATAACATTTCTGCGTCGGCACAATCCGTGGTGCAGTAAAAATTCAAGTCAAGTGGAATGAAATTGGAATTTTATATGAAACACTTCGTAGCACTATCATATCTCTGCAGACTCATTGGGCGTATTCGAATCCCTGCACTCGTGTTGATATCAACACGAGTGCGGGATTCGAACGCCGAGAACCGACACGAGAACAGCGTTCGCGAACGAAATTTCCACTCCCCACTTTTTCGGGGGTGAAACCGAGAACACCGAGAACAAAGATGGCGGCCAATGTCATTGACGACGAAATGTCGCAAGTAAATTTCGATAAAACTTTGTGTCTTTCTTGAATATGGGACTTTCATGCCTGCAGTTATGTAATTTGTAATGTGGGTATATCCGTGGATGTTGTCAGGATAGGAAAAATGATCTTTCCTGCAACAAAAATCTGATTTTGCACAGGGACACAGCCCGCAGCATTACATCCGCCATGCTCAGCAACCATGGCAACGACACCCGATACCTGGCGACACGCACTTCCCTGTTCGGAACCTCAACACGCGAACACTGCACCTGGGTCACTCGAGAACAGGGATTCGAATACGCCCATTTTTTTAGCACCTCAAATGAATAAAGCCCGGATGGGAAAAAACGGCGCGACTTTCGACGCCACTCCACACTTAAAAATGAAGACTATAAAAAAGCGGCCGTTCAACCTTAGGCGTTTCCGTGTAGCCTACTTACTTCCCCACCAACACTGATAATTTTGTCACCATTCTGCCGCAGCTGATTTTTTGCATAGTCCTGAACCTCTGTCATGGCGAGGTGAATATGACTGTAATACCGGTTAAAATTATTACTCAAAATTGGTATCAACAGTCCGCTCAATATCACGCCAGAAACAATACAAAAGGCTGAAATAATGTACCCCGGCAAGGCGTGGGGGACGCTGTCACCGTATCCGACTGTTGTCATGGTTACAAGAGCCCACCAACACCCCTCCCAACTGGAGAAAAAGCTGCCATCGATTCCAATCTCGGCTAGAAACATGAATAGTCCGTAAATCAGCATTGTGGTGAATAAGAAGGAAACCGTACTGAAGACTTCAGACATGCTCTCCCTCATGACCATCACCATGACCCGATAACCGATAAAGGTGTTTGCCAGCCGTATCATTAATATTGGTCGCAGTATTGCCAAGCAGACATATATCAGCTGAATGTATCGATACACCGGACCCTCATTAAGTAATCCAGCGTAATAAATTGGAAAAAGAGCCAACATGCTTGCAGCCGAGAGAAACACAACCGCAGCCTCGGCGACTCGGTATGTTAGATACAACATTTTGGAAGGGCAAACTATGACCCGCACGAGCATGTCACAGAAGATGAAAACGTCGAGAATGTGTTCAAGAGCTGGTAGTGCAACAGATTGTACGTCGGTGAGCCAAAGTCTAATCCATTTTTCTGATTTAACGAGTGAAACAATCGAGTCGTCTTCAGCCATTCTCGTACTGTTTTCTGGCAGGGGCCCACGAAGGTTGAGGTCACATGCCGCTATTGTCATTGCTGTCCACAGTGTTACTGCACAGGCCATGCCGACAGAATACCACTGAAATGAAACAACGTCGATAATAATCTGTCTTCCCAGCGTGGTTATCGATGACGATCAAGAGGAGATTATCTAATCTCCTCCTGTCACGACGCAACAAGGGTTTTTCCAATAGCTGCACTCGCATCCGGAGATCCGCCAGGCCTTCCGCGGTAGCATCATTCCAGAAGTGTACACGAAAGGTCTTGGTCAAGAAAAAATTGGAGACGGCGTACGACCAGTTCTAAATTGAAATCAAAAGCTTCTCTCCTTTTTCAAACGTATACGACTGTCATGGAAGCCTGTGAAGTTTTCGGAAACTGAAATCGATCGTTAATCACCACAACGACGACTGAAGCCACAGAATAATCCACAATAAACGGGTATCCCTTAATTTTTGCTCACGATTCTTCGGAACTTTCCATCTGATCACCCTGTATAAATCTGCACCAGCGAACTAAAAATCAATTTGAGCTACATCCACATGGAATAACATCATAAAGACATCAAACCCATAAAGAAACCACTTGAGCACACTCTGTTTCTTGTCCGATGAGTTGCAAATTTTCTCACCAGATGGCTCTTATCACCCTAATTTCCATGTTAAAATAACATTTCTAATCAAATTTGGGTTGGTGGCCGTAGCATACAACAATCCACTAGCCCTGAGCCCCAGTTTGTGAAGAACGAAGGTGTCAGGGCTGGATAAACCTGTTGGTCACATCACTGTGTTCATAATTATGTACAGTAGCCTATCTAAATGTATAACAGATCACCCGAGAGACACATTGTGCGCGCGGGTACTGTCTGCTAAATGTTCCATATCACAAGAACTACTGAATGGAATCTCATGGAATTTTCACACATCATGGAGAAGACCCATAGCTATCGTATAAAACAATTGGAAGAAGTTTCATTGAAAATTTCATCGGGTAGCCTATCATGTTTTTCTCAGAATGTTGTCGCAAACCAAAAGTGAAACCTTTCGGGTTTGATGTCTTTATAATAGAGAGTTTTCGCAAAGCCCCCGAAACGCCGACGCGAACGTCTATCCTATTGTTCGGTGCTCTCTTCGTGGCATCGAACAATGGGGTTGGCGTTCGCGCTGGCGTTTCGGGGCTTTGCGAAAACTCCCTACTTGCAAAGCCCCCGAAACGCCAACGTGAACGCCAAACCCATTATTCGATGCCTCGAAAAAAGCACCGAACAAAAGGATAGACGTTCGCGTTGGCGTTTCGGGGGCTTTGCGAAAACTCCCTACATGTATTTATTCATCCAGCGCGAAATCATCCGAAATGCTCAGTTGGCAATCATAACATGTTAATTCGCTCAGATAGGACTGGAACTTTTGGTAAATGGTTCATTATGCACGAACATTACACAAACACGACAACATTTAGGTGGATCTCAGGGGATCTCGGAGTGGCCGGATGGCTGACAGCTCTGTCACTTCGCGGTTACAATTGCACGACCCACTTTCGGCATTGACGAACACCGTAGAACAAACCATCATGCCATATCGATTCGATAATATCTTTCGATAATATCTTACAATAATAACGTTTCAGCGTCGTAACAATCCGTGTTGCAGGTTAAGCTCAAGTCAAGTGGAATGAAAAACTTATGTCAGCAATCTCAGCACGCAATCTCATAGCACGTCAAATGAATAAAACCCGATCGGTATTAAAGCGAATGGCTCGCGGGGTTTGTTTACATTTTTGGTGGTACCTTCCATAGAGAGTGAACCTAGCCTCCAGGCAAAGCCGTGCTCCAGCCATATGCAACACCTGTGCAAATATGCGAACTAAACACTGGGTACGAGGTTCCATTAAAAATTTGTTGAAATAGGTTAATGACGTTTTCAAA
>NMRB01001602.1:123862-141549 GCA_002633025.1 Notospermus geniculatus | reverse complement strand
CGTAAACGGAAATAGCCCAAATTAGGGAATATAAAGGCCTGCACTTCTGGGATCTCTACTAGAAAGTGCCTGAGGAAGGGGTTGAGGTTGGGGTCGAAAATTTGCAAAATTCGGACACGAATTTACTTGTACGGTCTGTGCCTTTTGATTACAACTATAAACCCACTGGTACATGAGCCTGATGCGAAAAATCAAATATAAACACAAAACCTAATTTCAGGTGGTGTCCTAGCTGATATCCAAGTGAACGTGCCAGATATTTATCCTGGTGTTGTTGGAGAGGAGACGAAGAAACAAACCGTTACACAACGTGCGATGTTCCGACGTCTCTTCATGGACATCGAGAGGGAACAAGTGAAGGAGTTGAAGAGAAAGACAGATCATAGAAAGAGGATAGCACTGTGGGTGTTGGGTCAAGGGATGAGCCCGGGATAGCTGGGCCTTTCCATGGAATGAATAGTATTTAGGGGCAACTGCGTAGAAACTAGGATAGCTACCATTATCAATAGGCCTACTGCAACACTGTCGCTGCCAAGCAACAGTCAGGAAATGTTAGTGTCCAGATAGGAATTACATACTTTACAGGCCTAAATGAAGACCAAGGAGATTATGGCCCCTGGGGCCATATTCATAAAGCCTTCACAACTTTGCATGCGCACAAATCTTTGTAAGACAGTCAGCGAACAATAGGGCATGTGCAGGCAAACAATAGATTTGCGAATATGGCCCCAGATCATAAAGACCACATTGTTATTTTTGTTCAGCTGAATTATCAAGGCGAAACCATATTTACTAGTACTAGGCCTACGTGGTTAGGAGCCGCTGTGGTATAGTGGCTCAGTTCTCTGGATAGCGGTCAGGGCCGACCGCAGAGAAAGTCCGATATTGCTACCGGTGCCTATTAGCAGTTAGTTATAACGCATTTTCCCATTAACTAAACTGTCAATAGCCACCGAAAGCACTATCGGACTTTCTCTGCGGTCGGCCCAGAATGTCAGAGGTTCGATCTCTGCTGCCGGATTGACACTCTGCTCAGTTTCTTGACCGGGTGGCTCACCCCACCCAGTGTTGTACACAGAACAGAGATGTCTAGTCATGCACTTTGCATGGTAGGTGGACTGTATGTCGTGTACATGAATTGGAGCTTGATCTGAATTGCACAGGCCTATAGCTGGGACAATCATGTGAAGCGCTTTGAGACTGTATTACATTGGAAAGCGCTATATAACGGTATATGTAATAGCATCACATTATTATCATCCATTATCGTTCTTATTGTGTCCCTTCAGACTGAAGAAAGAGAAGGAGGATGAACGCCAGCGGGAGGAAGCTCGTGCCAAGTACATGATTGAACCACGAGATGTCACCACCGGAGAGACTCACTACGAGACGGTGGAGAGGGAGCGACGGGAGGAGTCGACTGTTCTGGAGCAGAAAAAACGGACCAGTGAGAGAGTTAGAAAAAACAAAGAGATGGAGAGGTACTGTTTCCAAGTTTGCTATGACAACACAAAAAACGTCTTCGATGAAACTCTTGTCTCAGTATTTTCCATTGGGATATCCATCTAGCGGAGGATCGTGGTACCAGTCTATCATCAGTCTTACTACATGTAGCATCCACCAATACGTAAACATGCTGAAACGAAGAACCAGTCTCGTTTCGGCACGATTTCCGAATCTCCTCTTGGTTCTCTGGCCTGGTTCGTGGAATCGGGTGATGCCGTTGCCCAGGATTATTAGGCTGAAATGCCGGGAAATTGCGTCTACGTTGTTAGAAATTCCAAAAATTTTCTCACACTTCACTCTACAAGATAGATTTATCCATCCAATATTATCTATAGAGCCAATAATGCAGCATGCGATTGCGTCATCCACTCAACTCAATATTTTATAGTACATGTACACTCATGGAAAAAAGTAAATGGACAGCAGTTTTTCTTGAATATCTCCAAACCATTGCGATGTAGGAGACTGAGCCTAACATATGTGATAGCAAATTTTCCTGGCTATCTGATGATATCAAAGTTCGGAAAATCCGGTGAAATCCACCTTTGAGAGAAGGAATTTTGTAAAGTCATGTTTTTGGCTACTTTTTTATTTGCAGGTTTTCACTGAAAATTTTTATAGGCGCGTGTTCCTCTCATCGAGAGCTTTAATATCACACCTTCAATTTCCAATTATTTTAATTAGAAAGGTGGTTTTTAACCACTTTTATCGAAACTATTCGGCACATGCCAGACACACCTTTGAAAAGGCCCTCCCCAGCCTATTGTGAGCTGTGTTGTCATTTTTTCTTCACAATGAATGAGCAAAACCAAGTCATGGAAGGTAGTGGTCAGACGGTCAATTTGCTAAATAGGGTCAATTTTTAATACGGTCCACTTGTCATACTCCATTGGGTACTGGCATGACTGGTGGTTGACCAACTGTTTATTGATCTAAATTCAATTTCACATTATTTGAATTGTGTGGTGAATTTTCTATCAACTAGTGCAGGCCTATAACCACACGCACACGTCAACACACAAAAAGCTATTGAAACCCCATTTATTATGATCTACTCAACAGGACAATGACAGCAAGGGATTGTGTCAAAGGTGTGTCTGGCATGTCCCAAATAGTTTTGATAAAAGTGGTTAAAAACAACCTTTCTAATTAAAATAATTGAAAATTTAAGGTATGATACGAAAGCTCTCGATGAGAGGAACACGCTCCTATAAAAATTTTCAGTGAAAACCTGCAAATAAAAAAGTAGCCAAAAACATGACTTTACAAAATTCCTTCTCTCAAAGGTGGATTTCACCGGATTTTCCGAACTTTGATATCATCAGATAGCCAGGAAAATTTGCTATCACATATGTTAGGCTCAGTCGCCTACATCGCAATGGTTTGGAGATATTCAAGAAAAACTGCTGTCCATTTACTTTTTTCCATGAGTGTACATGTACTTGTATTTCGCATGGGTTGCATGAGATTTGCATGACCAAGAACTTTGTTTTACTAGTATTTCATGTTGTTACTAGCTCAACCTCTACGTCTCCTGCATCCGGGATCTTTCAGATTCGTTGATGCTCTACGTCACAATCTAAGGGAGAAAATCCGCAAGAGGAACCTCCAGGTGCCTCCTATGTGTAGCTGTGGGGAGAGTGTCTGGGACACCAACCCAGAGACTTGTGCCAACAACTGTGTCTTCTACAAGAACCCTAAAGGTAACTTTTGTATTTGTCAGCATTCAATCTGTTGTACATTCATTCTGGAGAGCTCGTCTATTCTTGCCTCTTTCACCCTGTGATGGTGGACCGGTGGGCCTAGTTTTCTTTCCCAATTTATCCCTGTCCACATGCGGGACCATTTTCAGGGTGGTTGGATGATGTAAGATTTCTAATTCCAAATGCTCCATTCAAAGATTGTGCGGTCCTGTCAGTCATGGTATTATAGCCTAGTGGTTATCACGTCCGCTTATCAAGCTGCAGGTCCCGGGTTCAAATTAATCATCCCTGCTCTTCAGTCCGTTGTATGTGACAGTAAGCTCTGGTGCCTTGTACCTTGTGCCTTTGCAAGGGCAAGTAAATGACCCCATCCAAGTGAGGAACATAAGTAGCTTGAGTTGGCCTCTTCCCTATTTATCAGAGCCAATTATGCTATGGCTTCTGCCCTGATGGAAAAAATCTAATAATACAAAATGAGTACATTCTAAATCTCATTATGTCTCTTTCAGCCTATGCTAAAGCCCTCCAGTCTCTCCTCTCATCCTTTGACCTCTGAAGATAAATGAAATGAATCAACTCTACAAGGCCAAGCCAACAGGATGGCTCTCACTGCCTTAATACATGTGAGCTGCTCCAGCAAAAGTAGGCACTCGTTGCAAGTGATCATCACTACTCATCAGTTTACGGTACTCAAGTATTATCACTGCTGTTCACTACTATTGTCAATCCACAGAGACGTACAGTACAGGTCACAATTGACATCCCTAAATTCGCGTAAGTTACGCGTAAGTCACTCGTAACTTACGCAACAACTCACGAGCGTAACTTACGAGGTGAGTTATGCGAATTTCGCTAGGTACGCAATGATTTACGAGGCGTGTTACGCGATTTTGGTGAGTTACGCAGTGAGTTACGTGAAACCAAAGCCGTAAGTTACGCATAACTTACGAGTAACTTACGCGAAGCCGTAGGGATGTCAATTGTGACCTGTACTGTATATTTCAGCTATTGTGTTTGTAAGGCCGTTAACCCTTTCCTCAGTTGCGACTTGCTCCTATTTTTGCTAGATCGGGTCACATAATGTATCTGTTTTTATGAAACCGGTCATTTTCCCCAAGGGGTTCTACCGTGGCTGTAACGGCTGTAGTTGGTGAAGATAACTTAGCATGCTTATAATAGTGTCGGTTTGGTTTTTTCTGTGGCACTGTCTGAGTATTTTGGCCAGAGAACCAAAGTGTCTGTTACCGACACCAGAAATATTTCATATGAAGCTATCATTTTATTAAGTGGTCACGCTTTGCCAGATCTTCGGGCTCACCCCTTCGATAAGTCACACTCCGCGTCTGGCTGTTTTAGAGGTTAACAGTCGTGAAGACTGTGTGGTGGCAGCACGGGTCCTTGCATTTTTCCTGGAAGTAGTTTCATGGAATTTCCGCGGCAATTGTGAGTGAGAAAGCGTGGTGATTGGCTGGAGCCCTGTGGAGTGCCATCTGGTGGAGTTCACGGCTTTTGAACCCCAAAAGTGCCAGTGTGTGGAAGACCGGGACTTCGGATACACACTGGGGCCGAGTGTATCATTTATGCTGGTCATAATGATTATGATGGGTTAGGAACTGCGTTCCATTTTATTGTTTGATGATTAAAAGAGTTGTTTCTCGTTGTAAATAGACCAAACAGAGTAAATGATGACATAACATAAATATAAGTTAATGGCATTTTACTTGAGTAATTTTAGACAAATGCAGATTAGAGGCGTATCAACAAGGCAAGTAAGTGTTTTGATCAGAAAAATTTAATCTGGTAGTTGTCAATTTTGTTGACCACTATATTGTCAGTCTCCATGACATTCCAAAAACTGATACCAGTGAGTGATGTTGGGCTTATCTCTTTGTTTTTAACGTTGTCATCTTATTGAATATTGTTGAAGAAGTAAAGATATTTCAATGACATACCGGTACCTTGTTTCTTGTTAGTTCATTACGTGCAGTCCTTTTACAATTTCAATGACCGTCCCTGTTTCTTGTACATTACATGTCCCCTTTACTATTTCAATGACCATCCCTGTTTCACATTACATGTTCCCTTTACTATTTCATTATGACCGCCCCTGTGAGTGATGTTGGCCTTGAATATCGTTGAAGAAGTAAAATTTCAATGACATAAAAATATCTTGTTTCTTGTTTATTACGTGCAGTCCCTTTACTGTTTCAATGACCACCCCTGTTTCTTGTACATTACATGTCCCCTTATATTTCAATTGTCAATGGCCATCCCTGTTTCTTGTACATTACATGTCCCCTTTACTATTTAAATGGCCATCCCTGTTTCTTGTCCGTTACATTCCCCTTCGCTTTACTATTTTAACGACCGTCCCTGTTTCTTGTCCGTTACATGTTCCTTTTACTATTTCACTGACCGTCCCTGTTTCACATCACATGTCCCCTTTACTATTTAAATGACCATCCCTGTTTCTTGTACATTACATGTCACCTTTTCTATTTCATTGACCGTCCATGTTTCTTGTACATTACATGCACGACCCCTTTACTATTTCAATGACTCCTGTTTCTTGTACATTATAAGTTACCTTTACTATTTCAATGAACATCCCTGTTTCACATTACATGTTCCTTTATTATTTAAATGACCGCCCCTGTGTCTTGTACATTACATGTCTCCTTTACTACATGTATTCCAATGGCCATCCCTGTTTCCTGTAGGCCTTACATTACATGTCTCCTTTACTATTCCAATGGCATCCCTGTTTCCTGTAGGCCTACATTACATGTCTCCTTTACTATTCTAATGGCATCCCTGTTTCCTGTAGGCCTACATTACCATGATTACATGTCCCCTTTACTATTCCAATGGCCATCCCTGTTTCTTGTAGGCCTACATTACATGTCTCCTTTACTATTCCAATGGCCATCCCTGTTTCTTGTAGGCCTACATGTGTCTCCTTTACTATTCCAATGGCATCCCTGTTTCCTGTAGGCCTACATTACATGTCTCCTTTACTATTCTAATGGCATCCCTGTTTCCTGTAGGCCTACATTACATGTCCCCTTTACTATTCCATTGGCCATCCCTGTTTCTTGTAGGCCTACATTACATGTCTCCTTTACTATTCCAATGACCATCCCTGTTTAGGCCTACATGTCTTCTTTACTATTCCAATGGCAATCCCTGTTTCTTGTAGGCCTACATTACATGTCTCCTTTACTATTCCAATGGCAATCCCTGTACTGGTACCGGGTACATTACCTGTCCCCTTTACTGTTTCAGTGGCCATCCTTGTCTCACATTACATGTCCCCTTTACTGTTTCAATGGCCATCCTTCTCACATTACATGTCCCCTTTACTATTTCAATGACCGTCCCCCTACTTTCGTAGTAAAATGCAGTATAGAAGAACGAAAATGCTGAATTTCTAAATACATTTTATTTTTACATTGTGTGTACATAATATACATCATTTATCTGTTATACCCCCGTCACACTAGAGGAAGAATGAGTAGGAATGCCGTTGGAATGACAATTCGTAGTTCATTCCTGGACATTCGAAGTGCATTCTAAAAATTCTGACTGCATTCCTAATGTTCCGGCCCTGTTCCTGTGGTCTGTCAGAATGTCTTGGACATGTTCGAAATTATCGAAGTGCATTCCAAGTATCCTTCAAAGCTCTCCCGAGTCCGGCTCGAATTTTGCAAACTTTCTCATTCCGGCTGGTTCTTCTCATTCCGGCTGGTTCTGCTTGATTCCTGCTGATTCGAACTGAGTGTGACTGGGGTATTAGTTTGCTAGTCATGTCAACTGCTTACATAAGTGGGCATGTCTACATGTACGTTTATGTTGGCCAAGCTTCTTGTTTTTGAGCTTGGCGTTGTGATAGGAATCAGTCATGTCAGTTTCGTGGCAAATTCCACTTGACTTGTTCAGTGCCACGAAAAAATTTGCCGCTGTGGGTGTGAATATTACATCTATATACCTTTCTGTGTGCATGCCAAATTTTGGTGCTATCAGACTTACCAGTAGGCCTATATATGGCCGCCAAGCGGCCATCTTGAAATCACCGGTACAATGTACATGAATATTCAGGTTTCTCTGATTGACCTTGATTTCCACCCAGGTGAGCACATGGTCCTGGACCATTTCAGTCTGTTCTTGATGCAAGTACCACAGGTGTTAAGGGAAAGAATGTCCTAGGAAAAACTGTCCTGGGAACAAAAGATCCTATTGTTACATTCTAATCTCTGGCGATTGGTTTCTATACCCATGCCGCTTATTCCGTCATTCAACAATAGAAGTGGACACTTTTTACAGGGGGACACTCTTTACTGCTACACCGGCAGTGGACGGTTTAACCATCAACCCTTTCAAAATATGGAAAGGTCTCCGTGGGCCTATTTCGTTGTGCTTGGCCACTATAATACTTACTTAACCATGTTAACTGGTGAAATGTGCCATGGCAAACAGTTCACTTGATTAGCAATCCACTATCTCATTTGGGCCCTTTTCTATCGTGTTTATTATGGTCTGCTACTGTGGACCTTCTAACCCGTATGTTTGTAGTCTGAACCTGATTTGTGAAGTTGAGCATGTGCCGTAGTGTTGCACCTACGAAACTCATTCATTGATACAGCATATCTTTCTTCCTAAAATGTAGCCTACTCACTTAAAATGGTATTCTAGCTCAGTTTTAGGCCTATCTTATGTAGCCACGTACTCAGTTCGAATGATCTTACTTAGGGCATCCAGGTGTAAAGTTTTCCAGTGTTTCCTTGTGTCAGTGTTCCCTCTATTGTTCTGGAAACACTGGCAGATAGATGACACGTTTCTCTGTGTGTCCTCCATTGTCGAGTCGCGGGTTATTCCGTCAGACAATAGCAGGGGAACACTGGCAGATGGGGAACGCTCAAAAACGTTACACCGGCACACCGAAACACTGAAAAACTGAAAAACTTTACACCTGCCTATAGGCCGCACGGTGAAGCGAAGCAAATTTCGCCAAGCGAAATGGAAGCATTGGCGTGTACGAACTGAGAGCGATCAGCGCTGATCGCTTTTAGTTCGTACACGCCAACCCTTTCATAATATTGAAATGTTTTCGCCAAATCGCGTGGCGTAAATTGCTTCGCCATTTCGCTTGAAGTGTCCGCTCGGCCTAAGACCCACCAAGCATAGGCCTACAGCGGACAAATTGGATGTTGACGTCGAATCAAGACCATCATGATCATGGCGCTGCCCTTTTCGGCCCCCTCTGGTGGGCCTTGCCGTCGGAATCATGGCCGGCTTTTGGTGTAGGGATGCCTTAAAGGGTGTGGCCATATTCCTGCAGAATGGCCTTATTGCTCTGCATTTTTCAGAAACTTGAATTTCAGTGGAGTTGTGTATAGCTGTGCACTATAGGCCTAAAGAAATGTCGTTTTGAACCGACTGACCTGCTAACTAGGCCCTATTCATTGTCGACATGTTATGTACATGTACCATGCCGTATTTACAGAGAATGTAAAAATCCCTACACATACATGTATAGCTACTTTCAGAGACAATAGAGGTGGACAGACTTGAACTAGCATCCGAATGTTGTCAACATCAGAAATCTCAGGAAGGTTTTATCTTGCTGCACGATTCAAACAGTGCATGCTTGACTTCCTGGAGGCAGGGATCACATTATGATTTGGGGGCGGTGTGGGGCGAAAAGTTCGCCCAGAATCGCCCAAAACAACTCCTAGGGAGACATAGGCCTAAAGTCCCCAAATTTTTTTAAGGGGTATATGATCCCCTCTGAAGCATTTTATGCCCCCCCCCCAAATGAAACTCATTCATTGATACAGCATATCTTTCTTCCTAAAATGTAGCCTACTCACTTAAAATGGTATTCTAGCTCAGTTTTAGGCCTATCTTACGTAGCCACGTACTCAGTTCGAATGATCTTACTTAGGGCATCCAGGTGTAAAGGTTTCCAGTGTTTCCGTGTGTCAGTGTTCCCTCTATTGTTCTGGAAACACTGGCAGATAGATCGACACGTTTCTCTGTGTGTCCTCCATTGTCGAGTTGCGGCTTATTCCGTCAGACAATAGGAGGGGAACACTGGCAGATGGGGAACGCTCAAGAACGTTACACCGGCACACCGAAACACTGAAAAACTGAAAAACTTTACACCTGCCTATAGGCCGCACGGTGACACTCAAGCGAATGGCGAAGCGAAGCAAATTTCGCCAAGCGAAATGGAAGCATCGGCGTGTACGAACTGAGAGCGATCAGCGCCGATCGCTTTTAGTTCGTACACGCCAACCCTTTCATAATATTGAAATGTTTTCGCCAAATCGCGTGGCGTAAATTGCTTCGCCATTTCGCTTGCAGTGTCCGCTCGGCCTAAGACCCACCAAGCATAGGCCTACAGCGGACAAATTGGATGTTGACGTCGAACCAAGACCATCATGATCATGGCGCTGCCCTTTTCGGCCCCCTCTGGTGGGCCTTGCCCTCAGAATATCATGGCCGGCTTTTGGTGTAGGGATGCCTTAAAGGGTGTGGCCATATTCCTGCAGAATGGCCTTGTTGCTCTGCATTTTTCAGAAACTTGAATTTCAGTGGAGTTGTGTATAGCTGTGCACTATAGGCCTAAAGAAATGTCGTTTTTGAACCGACTGACCTGCTAACTAGGCCCTATTCATTGTCGACATGTTATGTACATGTACCATGCCGTATTTACAGAGAATGTAAAAATTCCTACACATACATGTATAGCTACTTTCAGAGACAATAGAGGTGGACAGACTTGAACTAGCATCCGAATGTTGTCAACATCAGAAATCTCAGGAAGGTTTTATCTTGCTGCACGATTCAAACAGTGCATGCTTGACTTCCTGGAGGCAGGGCTCACATTATGATTTGGGGGTTGTGTGGGGCGAAAAGTTCGCCCAGAATCGCCCAAAACAACTCCTAGGGAGACATAGGCCTAAAGTCCCCAAATTTTTTTAAGGGGTATATGATCCCCTCTGAAGCATTTTATGCCCCCCCAAATGCCCAAATCCGCTCTTAAATGCCCTAAAAATATCACCATTAAGTGTTACTTTCTTGCAAAGAGGGTGAAATCAAACAAGTTTGTTAGATATGTCGTCCACAAACTTTATGTGAAGTCTCCCTCTTGAGAGTGAAGTCTCCCAAAATTTTGAGGAGGAAGACATTATTTCTCCCTATTTTTAGACCCAAGTGTGAGCCCTGGGAGGGTGTATAAGAGTACATGTAATTGAAACTTGATAATTTCTGATGTTGGCACTGAACACAAAAAGCTCTCACAAATATACATAAATCCGAAAGAACTAACAATTTGTTAAAAAATACATCATCTAATCAATTAACAGTCTATCAAAATATATCACGTTATTAACCTCAACAACTTGAACACACTAAGTACGTAGGGTCTACTATACACATCTCCAGATTGGGGATCAAGGCAGCGATAGGCCTATTGGTAACTTTCAATAACAACTGGCTGTGACTTACAAAGTTTGATTTGACCTACTTTTCAAGGTCACAGAGGTCAAATTTAAACATAGCTTAAAACATAGCACGTCTTTGTAACTATTTGACCTAGATACTTCTGAGTTGGTACAAAGGTACCCCTGTGGAACTACGACGCTTGAGACAAATATTGATGCGATCGGATGTAAAATTTGACCCCAGGGGTCAATGATTTCATACCATCACTAATGACAAGTGAGCGCAATGGCCCTGGCCATTTCATTTCTTGCACAGTTTTAGGAGGTTGGTTGGAACAGTACTCTTTGTACATACAGTATCTGATTTTGTTGTCAATTCAGTTGAATTGTAGGCCTATAGACCGTTCTCAAATTGACGTAAACGACAAAGATCTGCGCACTTCCGGTGTCAGATCGAGGTTCTGGTTGAGATTTCGGCGCAAGTGCGCAGATCTGCTAATTCGAGAATCGTGTATACATCCCTTAGAAAGTTCAATTATTTCTAACGAATGAGGAAAAATCTACCGCGAGTCGATCACTAAATTCGTTACAAATCATTTTATCTATGATAAATAACTGATAGTTATGATGACTATCACCGGACAAAATATTAATTAAAACACTCAGAAAATATACATTACATATAAATACCAGATTCTTCTGTTGAATTAACCTCATCTGATTGGCCTATCTTCTCAACAACACCGTCAGAATCATATAAAATATGTAATAAAAAATCTCTACTCTAGGCCCATATAAAGCCTAACTGACGTGGCTAGGTTCTCAACGTGAGGGGGGATGGAATTGCAGCCAGATCCAGGGTCGACGAAATTGGGTGGGGATGTACACCCTTAATCAAAAGTAAATGCACAGCTAATAAACTTAAATATTTCCCAAAATCTTCAGCAGACCAACCTTTGCTTTTCACGGCAGTTATTTAGGGCATCAAGACACATTTTGAGACCAAAAATATCATGAACTTGCATGAGTTGTATTTTTGACAAAAGTTCGAAATTTCTATCAANCTACATGAATATGAACCAATTTCAAAAGCAATTTTCTCACTATATCACGCGACAAACCTGCTTTTCTTCAGACATCAACTTCAAACATGTAAACATACTTATAGTTTCTCACATTAGATATTAAGTAGACTAATATTCTATTTACAGAGTAATGTCGTATTTATAATGACCTATGGAATATGCATGATGTCCATCCTGGAACAACTCTGTTTTGAGTTGAAAGTTGAGAAATTTCCATGCGACACGAAGCCATCCCGTCGTGTGATCGGGTCGGGCCTACCCCCGTGCGACATTAGCGAGGCTTAACACCTTTCCAACTCCGGCTTCAACTATCAGAATGAATTGCAGTCCGCTGTAGACATCCTTGATAAAAATGATTTGATAGACGTTTGCAATCGTAAAATGCCATAACTTTGTGGCAGAATCATTTTGACTCGTAATCGGAAGTGCGCATAAATCGCAACTACATAGTCGTGTTTCAAGTCGTAACGACTAGGATTACGACTTCAATATATTCATTATT
This sequence comes from Notospermus geniculatus, assembly GCA_002633025.1. Classification (NCBI taxonomy): domain Eukaryota; kingdom Metazoa; phylum Nemertea; class Pilidiophora; order Heteronemertea; family Lineidae; genus Notospermus; species Notospermus geniculatus. The sequence goes on along the minus strand of NMRB01001602.1, from coordinate 129,305 downwards.
TATCCGCACTTCCGATTTAAGGACAAATTTTTCTGCCTTCAATTTATGGTGTTTGACGAATTGAAAACTTCTATCAAATCGTTTTTATCAAGGATGTCCGTCGCCGACTGCAATTCATTCTGGTATTGAAGGCGGAGTCAGAAAGGTGCTAGACCTCCCTATTTCGTGTTGTGAGACCAGGGCCCAGTTGCACAAAGAATCTTAAGTCTAAGAAAAAACTTAAGTCTGAAATGAAGCCATCTGATTTGCTGAAACCTGGTCACATGATGACTTAAGTCAAACTTTAGACTTAAGATTCTTTGTGAAACTGGGCCCAGGGGTGTCAATAAAACTAATGTGCTGATGAAAGATGCGAATTTCCTAATAGAACGTTTCTAGTTCAATCCAGCCTCCTGGGTTTCTGCGAAGTATCCATTTCCTGCATTCATCGTAGACGAAGATGGTGATAGAGAAGGGGATGGCTGGGAGCCACCACAGAAACCTGAAATAGAAAATGTGATGTTCGTTACCAAAGACAGTCTTTTGGTTGACAAGGTAATGTTCGTTGCCTAATGTAACAGGTAATGTTCGTTGCCTAGTTGACAATATAACAGGTGATGTTCGTGGCCTGGTTTGCAATGTAACAGGTGATGTTCGTTGCCTAGTTGACAATGTAACAGGTGATGTTCGTTGCCTAGTTGAAAATGTAACAGGTGATGTTCGTTGCCTAGTTGACAAGGTAACAGGTGATGTTCGTTGCCTAGTTGACAATGTAACAGGTGATGTTTGTTGCCTAGTTGACAATGTAACAAGTGATGTTCGTTGCCAATGACAGTCTCAGGTTGACGGTGTAAAATGGGATGTTTGTTGCCAATAATCTCAGGTTGATGGTGTAAAATGTGATGTTCGTTGTCAGTAGTCTTTGGTTGATGGTGTAAAATGTGATGTTCCTTGCAATAGTCGTTGGTTGACGGTGTAAAATGTGATGTTCATTGCCAATAGTCTCAGGTTGACGGTGTAAAATGTGATGTTCGTTGCCAATAGTCTTTGGTTGATGGTGTAAAATGGGATGTTCGTTGCCAATAGTCTCAGGTTGACGGTGTAAAATGCGATGTTCTTGCCAATAGTCCCAGGTTGACGGTGCAAAATGTGATGTTCTTGCCATTAGTCTCAGGTTGATGGTGTAAAATGTGATGTTCGTTGTCAGTAGTCTTAGGTTGATGGTGTAAAATGTGATGTTCGTTGCCAAAAGTCTTTGGTTGACGGTGTAAAACGGGATGTTCGTTGCAATACTCTTTGGTTGACAGAGTAAAATGCGATGTTCGTTGCCAATAGTCTTTGGTTGACGGTGTAAAATTTGGTACTCGTTGCCAGTAATCTTTCGTTGACGGTGTTGGTTGCCAATAGTCTTTGGTTGATGGTGTAAAATGTGATGTTCGTTGCCAAAGTCTTATGTCAAGATTCAACCTTTTGGAGTTTCGGGCGTGCGGGGAAGATCGCATTGGCGTTCAGATACCCTTGCACACCAGGGGTAGCGAGCATAAAGGGGTCGTAACCCTACGTCAGGCCTAAGCCAGGCGTAGTGCTGGTCGCGGCCATAGCACTACACCTGGTTTAGGCCCGACGTAGGGTTACGACCCCTTTATGCTCGCTACCCCTGGTGAAGCAAGGGACTTTTCAAAATCACCCCATTGCAAGGGTCGGACCTTCAGTAGTGCGTCTACCCTGGAATGGACGGCATCGATCACCCCATTGCAAGGGTCGGACCTTCAGTAGTTCGTCTACCCTGGAATGGACGGCATCGTAGGGACAGAAATCTGTTACTACCCATTTTATTCTCTGATTTATCTATCCTTATTTTTGCAAGCTTCGCTGTACTTACTTTAAGGGATACATTCTGAGACCCTTATCCAGGCCAGGACAGTAGCAGAGGAAAGCAGCAAGCACGGTCTCAAAGAACAGACCAAATGTCATTCTATGATTTGAAAATCCTTGATGGATGATGGAGTTACGCCTAGTTTTACAGATGAGCAAGTCGGCCCATTGTACGATGACGATGGAGATGAAGAATGCTGTGTGGCAAGTGTACTCCAGAGTCTTCCGTTGATGGTACGTCTGAAGTAAGAGGCAAAGAACGTCAAGAAATGGCAATATGAGCAGTCAGCCACACTTATTGCCAAAAGATGGCAGTAAAAGTTCTTGCGGACCAATAAAAAAAGGACATTCTCCCGATTGGTGCTCAATCAACCATGAATGGGTCCGCCGGGCATTGAATTGGCCGCAGTGACACCTATTGTCAACTGACTGACAGCTCCTACTCCAAAGTCCCCCGAGTGCTGTCGCTGAATTTTATACAGACGGCGTTACAGGCTACGCTGAAAATATAACCGCCATGCAGGCGGCAAGTGGATAGGTCACTTGCGGTACACCTGTACGCAGTTCTCTCAAAGTGACGGAGGAGCATAACACCTGGTTACCTCGGGATGTAGCTCACTTGGCAACTCGTTTTGCGAAGTGCGGTCATGCAGCCGTTCTCCGGATCACATTTTGCAAGTCTGATGTTTGAAACAGACTGTGGTCAGGATTGACAACACAGTTACTGCAAGTACTCTGCCCTTTCCCTGGACATGTTTCTCTTACATGTAGCTCGTTGTGAATCAGAATGGTACGTTGTCTTTTGACTTCAAATGCGAGACCCAGAGATTTGGACTTATACTTACCCATTCCTGGCCATACGAATCTTCCAAATCCTGTATCCCCTTCGAATCCCATTCCTTACGCAGACCAAGCAACCGACTCGGCCAGAATCCATTCTCGCACATAATGACAGTGTAGACGAAGAAACCACCAGCTGCTTGCAACATGCCGATCTGCCCGTAGGCCATACCGATCAGCCGGTGGTTGACCAGCTTGTCATGGACAGGATCTCGTGGCTTCCTCTTCATGATGTCGCTTTCTGCTTTCTCGTAAGCCAAGGAGATGGCTGGGACCTGGAAAGGAAATGGCGACTCGGGAAATGTCACATTTAACTTGGCAGAGAAGTGAACGACCAAGGGTGAGGACTTGATGGGCACTTCAAAATCCAGCCAACCAACTTCAGGATACTAGTAGTGCCCTAAGTACAGCGCAATCGGACGTTAGACGAGGCCAGACGGAGTGCCTGGGACATCTGATTCTCACCAGTCTATCTGGCCTGACGCCTATCTAGCCTGGTTTGAATCCATCACATTTCCCACTTCTGAGGTCAGGAGCTGAGAGCCTTAGTCAATCATCGGTGTGCGAAGGCTAATCGACGTGCCAATCAAAATCCGTGTTGCAAATGTGTGCGGGAAGAGAAGAGAAGTGCCAAACGGCGATTTGTTTCACGACTTCTGATTGGCACGGAGGCGGGGTCAAGTAGGGGTCAGATTCATTTATAATCAATGAGTTAACGCAAAAAGATGACATGATTGGGACAAGGCTAAAGACGCAGTCGATGGCCTTGTTTGGACAAGATGGCCTGGGAAGATCTCTTTCATTTTCCAACTTGGGTTAGGAAATGAAAAACCGAGAGCGAGGGCACGACGGGCAATTCAGAATGCAGTCAATGTATTCTTTGAGTGTCCTAACTTTCAACGCCATCCGGCGTGGCCCTGGCTGGGAGTAGGGTTGAAGAGCAAGCTGTTGTGACGAACTTGCTGAGACTACCGCCAGCTCGGGACTGTATCTGACTTCTAGAAGTGTCATAACTTTCAGCAGGATCTGCCACAAGACATGACTGAAGAAGTAGGCTAGATGTTGGGACACATTTGCCGAGACTGCCGCCGCCTCGGGACTGTGTGTGATTTCTCGTGTGGGGCGGGCTTTAGACCTGGCTGGAAGGGGTAGGCCCAGAAAAGAAGCTGTTGGGCCAAGAATTTCGTATCGGGAGTATGCCAGGAGATCAAGCTTTTGGGACCACAGACATGACGGAGGACGAACTTGCCTGGACTGCCACCACTACGAATGCACTTGCCGGGATTGCCGCTGCCTCGGGACTGAGTTCTCGTGTGGGGTGGGCTTTAGACCTGGCTAGAAGGAGTAGGCCCGGAAAGCAAGCTGCTGGGCCAAGAATTTCCTAGACATGCTAGAGGGAGTGTGCCCGGAGATCAAGCCTTTGGGACCACGGAGGACGAAGTTGCTTGGGCTGCCACCTCTACGGAAATGAGTCTAAGATGGCCAGTATCGAAAGTAAAGGAATATAATCGACGTAGTTGGCTGGGCAGACGGTACTTACCATGTCTGTGCCTAAGTCAATACAGAGAATAGTTATTGTTCCCAGTGGCAGGGGAATATCACATAGGATAAAAAACAAGAATGGTGTAATCTCGGGGATGTTACTGGTCAGGGTGTACGCGATTGACTTCTTCAAGTTGTCGAAGATCAGACGGCCTTCCTCGACGCCGGTGACGATGGAGGCGAAGTTGTCGTCGAGGAGGATCATGTCGGCGGCTTGTTTGCTGACGTCGCTGCCAGCGATGCCCATGGCAACACCTGGAAAGAGGGATGACATATAATAGTCTTGCCAACTGTTGAGCAGTAGCGATGTTCACAGAGCCCTGATAGCCTGGTGGTTATCAAATCCACTAGCGAATGGCAGATTAGGGGTTCAAATCCAGCCTGGACCGTATGTGATTAATCATCTGCACGTCAATGCATGGGACAATAAGCCTAGGCGCCTTGTATGTACCTTGTGGCTTTGCAAGGGCAAGTAAAAGACCCCATCCAAGTGAGGAACATGAGTAGCTTGAGATGGTCTTTTCCATACTTACCAGGCCGAGTAATGATTTGACTTCGGCCCTGATGGAAAAATTACAGTACAATACACACGCACAAACAATACTTGACCATTGACACTGTCTTGACAACTACAGGGGGAGAGTGCCAACGGGTCCCCTGCTCCGTGCTGAGGCTGAGCCCACGAAGCAGAAGAAAACAAGGCAACACTTATACTAGTGTCCCACTGGCGAATTTTGGCCTGCGACAAGGGACGAATGAAAAAATCGTAGCTTTTCGTAACTGTTCTTAGACTATCGTCTATGTTCGCAGCGATTCGCTGGCTCGCAGAAAAATTTTCAAAATGTTCAAAATTTGCCTGCGACAAAATTTCATTCGAAGTCAGTCGAAGTTATCTCGTATATAGTCGCACCCATGTCGTACATAGTCGTACAGGATCGTAGGTCTTGAAGAGTAACCTCGAATATCTACGACAGTCTGCGACTAGCTACGAGTAATGTGCGAAGAAACTACGAGCATCTACGTTTATCTACGACCACCCACGACTAACTTCGTCTGGGCCTGCGAGTGTTTGACGAATCAGCGACAAGTTGACAGCTCGCGAAAAACTACGTATAATGGTAAATATCGCAGCTTGTCGAGGGTATATCGCAGCCTTCAGATTCGCCCCTTGTCGTGGGCAAAAGTCGCCAGTGGGACACTACCATTA
>NMRB01001602.1:97025-114703 GCA_002633025.1 Notospermus geniculatus | reverse complement strand
GGGACGTCCGGGGCAAATGTCGTGGAATCCCTTGGCCTATGGACCCTTGGCTATGGACAAAACCCGTCCACAGCTAATCCCTGTGGTGATAAAGACACTTGACTCGTGGGACATTAGAGAAGTTTGGGTTTCCGACATCGAATGTTTCTCGGCGTGTACGTTGTGTACTTGTGTGCCTCTAGAGGTTTTCTTGGTTCCATCCCGAGAACGGGAAGTTTTGGCGCCTGCGACTCCTGCATTCACTTCTGGGAATCTTGCATTCACTTCTGGGATCTCTACTAGAAAGTTCCTGAGGAAGACACTGGTTGGGGTCGAAAATTTGCGAAATTGTGAGACGACTTTACTTATACTATCGTATTGACGAATCCAAGATCTTTTGATGGCTGAAACCAGAATCTTGTGAAATGTATCAAAAATTATCGCAGCAAATCCCACTTTTCCTTGCACATGTTATGGTACCACTTACCTCATACTTGTTGGTTGAATTGAATGGAATCTGACAGACACGCTTGTTTTTCTTCCGATAGCTAATCACGTTCCCCACTGACAACTCGGCACATTTCAAGATGGCTGCATCGGAGGCGTTACCAAAAAATTCCCTAAAAAAAGATCAACAACACCTGGCAAATTATCTGCCGAGAAGAATGTTTTAATAAGGCTTATTGAAAAGTGTGGGAAGATACCCCACTGTCTCGTGAGTGTAGCACGGCAGCTGGTTCCACGCCCTCAGGGCCCGGTCCCCCTCCCACTCAATATGGTCAGGGGGTCCGCATGCGCGTTCCCGATTTCTCGGGGAAAGGGGTACTTTTTGCCAATCAATCTCCGGCCCGGAGAATTGAACAAGAGCAACGCAAAGCGTGGCATATGCCCCCGCGTGTATGTTGAGTTGGGCGAACCTCCAGTCAAGTTATGTTGAAATCAGATTCCGTCAATATCAGGGAACATGCATACCGAAAACCAATATCACCGGACAAATAGTACATTCCTGAAATTGACGGAATCTGATTTCAAGATGTCAGCTCTGGCGGCCATATTGTAAATTGAAATGCAGCCATTTTCATAAGGAACCTTACTTGAGTCGCCCTCAACATACATACAAAAAGTCAATAGGATCAGACAAACGCGTCTCCCTGAAATTGACGGAGTCTTATTTCAAGATGGTGGTTCTAGTGGCCATATTGTAAATCGCAGCNGCGTCCAGCAAGCCATTCCATGGATTAAGCCAGCACTGGCTCTCAGCCCAGCGCACATCGACCTTGCGACTGGAAGCAACTACCGGCAATGGCGTTTCCGGCAATGGTGGGCGACTGGCTGGAAGCAGCAGCAACTGATCAGATGCTCAAACAGGTCGATGTGCGCGCCCCGGCAACGCTATTGCCGACCGTTGCCGCTAGTTCCAGCCAGTTGCTCATGTTCTACTCGTTGCCGACCGTTGCTTCTAGTTCTCTTCAGTCGCTTTTGATGTGCGCGCTCTGGCAATGAATTTCCTTTGTTTGTGGAGCACACCTGGTCATGTGATGGAATCAGGTGACCCACAAAATGACTCCTGAGTGGTCTGATCGGAAGACATCGACAATTTCCGTGTAGCGTACAGTTCAATTGCCTGTTCGATGTGCGCGCTCCACATTGAAGACTGGATTGTGCCACTTGTTGCCGCAATGACCAGTTCTAATCGATGTGCGCGTTCCGCTCACATCGACAGCGACTGTTGCGTTCAGTTGCTTCCAGTCGCAAGGTCGATGTGCCCTACGCTGCCTTGTACCTTGTACCTTTGCAAGGGCGAGTAAAAGACCCATGAAGTAAAGGAACATGAGTGGTTTGAGATGGCCGCAGCTGTACTTGGTAGGGCAACTACTGCTTTGGCGTCTGCTCTGATGGAAAATTAAATACATATACATCATGTGGGTCTATAGAGTTGCCGTTTGTAGATGGACAACACTTTGACAGAAATACTAGGGGTCGTATTTTAGAACGTTCCTTAACATTAAGGTCGCCCTTAAGTCTATTGTAAAACCATCGAGAACAATAGATTTAAGGTGGACCTTAATGTTAAGGGACGTTCTAAAATACGGCCCTAGTACGGTACTCTAAGGCCCGTATTCTAGAACGTTCCTTAACGTTAAGGTCGACCTTAAGTCTATTGTAAAACCATCGAGAACAATAGATTTAAGGTGGACCTTTATGTTAAGGAACGTTCTGGAATACGGCCCATAGTTTTCATGAATTCCGGCAAAGGCGATACTTTCGGTACCTTTTCAGTACTGGTGTCTCATCCTGCCCCTCCTTGAATTCGGCCCTGTTACACAGCATGGCTATCCGCGATAAAGCTACCCATGTGGGGTCATTTAGGCTGTAGGTGGCATCTATAATGAGAGGAGATGAGATTGGAGGATACAGCAGCATTTGACTGGGGAAGTCAAAAATTGACACAGTGTATTCGAATCCTCGTTCTTGACCACACTGACGTTGTTCATGTAGTCGTTAACTCGAGAACGGCAGCCGAGAACGCAATACTCCAGTCAGGCCAAGAACGTGTTCTTCTCAACCCTCCGCTGAGTGGGGAGTCAGGAGAACACGTTCTTGGCCGGACAGGGGTTGCGTTCTTGGCGTTCGAGACTGCCGTTCTCGAGTTGAGGCAACAACTACATGAACTGGGTCAGCACGAGTGCGGTCAAGAACGAGGATTCGAAAACGCCCAGAGAGTGTATTCGAATCATCGTTCTTGACCACACTAGTGGTGACCTTGTTCATGTAGTCGTTAACTCGAGAACGTGGACGGCAGCCGAGAACACAACACTCCAGTCAGGCCAATAACGTGTTCTTCTCAACCCTCCGCTGAGTGGGGAGTTAGGAGAACACGTTCTTGGCCGGACAGGGGTTGCGTTCTCGGCTGTCGAGACTGCCGTTCTTGAGTTGAGTCATGCCACTACATGAACCGGGTCAGCACGAATGTGGTCAAGAACGAGGATTCGAATACGCCCAGAGATGTCCGGTACTTTGCAATAGCTGAGGTGCTTGAATTACATGTAGTATAGTATCCAGTTGAAATCAAGGGCGGCTCCCCGACTTGGAAAGAAGTGGCGCTCCATCTTCTTCTAATCATTCAATAAATCCAAAAATCGAAGCCATTTATATGAATCAAGAAATTCATGGATAAGTGAAAGATTTTTTATACGTAAATGAGGGGGACCGCCTCCCTGACTTTCCAGTTGCAATACCTACTACTTTGGTCGTCACTGGTGTCCGCCTCCACTATCGTGTTGTCAAACCACATGTGGGCGACTGTCATCCTGTTCTGGGTCAGAGTACCAGTCTTGTCAGAACAGATGGTTGAAGTTGATCCGAGGGTCTCCACGGCTTCTAAGTTCTTGACGAGGCAGTTCTTGGAGGCCATACGCTTGGCAGTCAAGGTCAGACATACCTGGACGAGAGAAGGGGGGTTGAGGTATGGAAGCGACGAAGTATTCCAGTAGTGTGTCTGCCAGAAATTTAAAGAAGGGAGGTACGACAACTCGTGGGGCGTCACAGGCACCCTCAGGCGGGGGCGCTGGGGACATTCCTCAGAAAAATTTGTTATTTTAAGCCCTGAAAACGCATCTTTCTGACATTTGGAAGAAGAAATCAGCAGACAGATGGGGGTACATACCCCCTTCTTCAAGCCGTAGGGGAGATTTGTAGCCCACCCCAACCCCTACCCCACTGGTAGAAACCCTGTCCAGCGTTCAGCGTTTTTGCTGCAAGCACTTTGGAGGAAGGTCCTATTTGTATCTATCCCGACCCGACAAGATTGAAGGCACTCGGCCATAAAACTTGGCCGTCAACAGTGGACGTACATGTACATGTAAGTAAGTGTCTTTGGTGTCAGCGTATCTTATGCCCCGTACACACTGAGCTAGTGCTCAGTGCGTTCTTGAAAATTTTGCCGAACGGGCTCAAACTGTGTGCGAACGGAGTGGACGTAGTGGCAACTTTTTACAGTCTTTTTAGGAACTTCATGGACGGGAAGGGTGCTCCAGAACATCGAGGCATTATTTGGCCAAGGGTTACACGTTCTAACCCATTTTACGATTTTTTTAGGACGGGTAAGGACGTTTTGAGAACTACTTCAGTGTGACAGGCCCTGTAGTGGAACCAACAATGGTGGAATTACCCAGTGAGAGGCAACTCGCACGATAAAACTCTCACGTCGAACAGCGCCTTAATTCGAAGAGCACGTACCGTCACCGTAGCTAGAAGCCCTTCTGGTACATTCGCCACGATGATGCCGATCAGAAAGATCACAGCGTCCAACCAGAAATACCCAAGGATAAATGCGATGACGAAGAATGTGACGCCCAGGAAGACCGCCACGGCTGTGATCAGGTGGATAAAGTGGGCAATCTCTCTGGCAATCGGTGTCTCCCCNTGTGCGAACGGAGTGGACGTAGTGGCAACTTTTTACAGTCTTTTTAGGAACTTCATGGACGGGAAGGGTGCTCCAGAACATCGAGGCATTATTTGGCCAAGGGTTATACCCCCATCACACTGAGCTAGTTCTCAGTACGTTCTTGAAAATTTTGCCGAACGGGCTCAAACTGTGTGCGAACGGAGTGGACGTAGTGGCAACGTTTTACAGTCTTTTTACGAACTTCGTGGATGGGAAGGGTGCTCCAGTACATCGAAGCATTATTTGGCCAAGGGTACACGTCCTAGCCCGTTTTACGATTTTTTTAGGACGGGGCAGGACGTTTTGAGAACGACTTCAGTGTGATGGGGGTATTACACGTTCTAACCCATTTTACGATTTTTTTAGGACGGGTAAGGACGTTTTGAGAACTACTTCAGTGTGACAGGCCCTGTAGTGGAACCAACAATGGTGGAATTACCCATTGAGAGGCAACTCGCACGATAAAACTCTCACGTCGAACAGCGCCTAAATTCGAAGACCACGTACCGTCACCGTAGCCAGAAGCCCTTCTGGTACATTCGCGACGATGATGCCGATCAGAAAGATCACAGCGTCCAACCAGAAATACCCAAGGATAAACGCGATGACGAAGAACGTGACGCCCAAGAAGACCGCCACGGCTGTGATCAGGTGGATAAAGTGGGCAATCTCTCTGGCAATCGGCGTCTCCCCCATCTCTAGACCCGAGGCCAGGTTGGCGATGCGGCCCATGACGGTGCGGTCACCTGTGTTCACGACAACACCACGGGCAGTGCCTGGAAAACAAAGGAAACGAATTGTGCTGAAAATTGAAGGGCGATTTTGTCCATGAAACGTGTTACAATTCCTTCGTCTGATAGATAACATGAGCAAAATTAAATTTTCTTAATTTGTTCAACTCCCCTCACCCAACAGCTCGTAACTCATCTGCTCCCAGGTTTCAGCGGATTGCATCTTCTGATGAATTTTTCACAAAGCGTCGGACGTCAATTGGAAAAAAATTGAAGAAATGTTCTTCAGATGGTTGACAAGAACAATATTTCTTCAAATAGTTTTCAGTCAGTGCCATAGGAAGTGAGGAAACTTTGACGGAAGATGCCGTCTGCTGGACTCTGGGGGCAGATGAGTTAACTTTCCAGTCCGCTCTCTTATGCTAGTAGGGATCCACCCATGCGAATCTTCTTGCGACAAGCTTGCGGCCACTTGCGGTCGTCTGCTCCCTTATCACCCACGGGCTTCGCTGACCTGAGACTACCCTGTTGTCGGTTTGGAGGTTGTAAGGAGCTCATAGCTCGTGAATTCGCATCCACGCATGATGCGGATTAGGGAATTGCGACCTCACCGAATCCCCGCCGCAATGAACCGCAAGCCAAAATCACAGCCGCTGCGGTAGATCAGGCCCATTCTGAACAAAATGTTCCTTCGCCTCGTCTCGTCTTACATACCTTCGAGAGCGTTTGTTGAGAAGAAGGCCAGGTTCTTGGTTTCTAGTGGATTCTCGCTGGTACATTCTGTGTTCCGACTCTGTGGCTCGGACTCTCCCGTCAACGAAGAATTGTCCACCTACGTGGGTAAAAGAAGGCAAAAATTGTGTTCGGATATAATTCCGGTGGGACGTTTTTGGATTCACAAGACAGGGCCCAACTTGGCGTCGTTCTTTCGCCTTGGGAGTTTCCGAGCACCGATGTGATGATTGAGAGTGCCTCCTGTATGACCGCTTCATTGCTTGGCGAAAACTCAAAAATGGAGAAATTGATTGTGAGTGCATTCCCGTTGTCACGTCGGGGCTTATTCCGTCAGTCTTTTGTTGGGCGGCATTGGGAAACGGGGGGCAGAGAAAAATATTACACCGGTACTGCCACGAGAATCCACCTGTCTACTCCGGACGAACATCAACTTGGTCCAGCCGGATTCTAACAAAGATGACGTCAGTCACCATGACTGGCCAGACCCAGTCGGATTCTAACAAAGATGACGTCAGTCACCATGACTGGCCAGACCCAGTCGGATTCTAACAAAGATGACGTCAATCACCATGACCGGCCAGACCCAGTCGAGTCGGATTCTAACAAAGATGACGTCAGTCACCATGACCGGCCAGACCCTGTCGAGTCGGATTCTAACAAAGATGACGTCAATCACCATGACCGGCCAGATCCAGTTACATTCTAACAAAACCTCCCCTACCTTTAAACCATGTGCCTGGATTATCCTGATGTCAGCAGGAATACGGTCCCCTAACTTGACGTCGATGAGATCACCGATGACCACTTCCTGGGCTTTGATCTCCATGGCCTCGCCATTTCTGATCACTGTGGCGAACTGCAACGAAAGACGCATCCCTCCGAGTTCTTGTACATATCCCCTCTTAGGGATAAGTAGAAAATTCGGGTACCAACGCCGGTTCAGTTGCAATGCAAAACGATGGCACACGGCAAAATAAAGCAAGTCTATTCTTTTGCAAACACTTTCTTTCCGAAGGCCAGTTTCCACTCTAGCAGATTCAGCTGTTACATCTGCCAGTATTTCCGTGTTCTTGGCCCGACATAGTCGCGTTCTTGGCGTTGTTACGAACCCGTTTGTTGCTCACCTGTGGGACCAGTTCTTTAAAAGACTCCATGATCCTTGAGCTCTTTGCCTCCTGATAGTAGGAAAAACAGCCGGTGATGACGACCACGGCTGTTAACACGATACCAAGGTAGAGCTGCAATAGAAGACGGCCGTGTTGTCTTTATTAAATTGATTAGGGNCACAGGTCTGTGCATAAGCAGTCTCACCGCAAGCAGTCTCGCGCAGCCTGTGTGTACACAATGGTACAAAGCTCTGTTCTTGGGCCCAATGATAAAGTCAGTTCCAGATTGCAAATTGCAAATTAACCCCTTTCCCGGGGTCAGATTTCCGGAGACTTTTTTTCTGGAGCTCAATGTGGTCTACCTTAGCATTTAAAACAATAAAACATTTTGTTGCAATTTTTTGGGGGTTTGGGCCATATATTTCATATTTTGACCCGACTAATAGGCCAACTGGTATGTCTGAGGTTGCCAGTACTCCCAGGACGGCGTGCTGCATGCTGGCAGCCGGACAACCACGACCATTCCTTTGGTAGGCAAACTGGCATGCCTCAAGTTGCCAGTCCTCCCAGGACTTGCTGCTTTCTGGCAGCCAGACAACCATGCAGGACCATTCCTTCGGTAGGCCAACTGGCATGCCTCAGTTGCCAGCCCTCCCCTAGGACTTGCAGCGTGCTGGCAGCCGAACAACCCTGACCGTTGCTCGGTAGGCCAACTGGCATGCCTCACGTTGCCAGTCCTCCCAGGACTTGCTGCTTTCTGGCAGCCAGAAAACCACGACCATTCCTTCGGTAGGCCAACTGGCATGCCTGAGGTTGTTCAGGAATTGCCGTGTGCTGGCAGCCGGACAACCAAGACCATTCCTTCGGTAGGCCAACTGGCGTGTCTCAGGTTGCCAGTCCTCCCAGGGCTTGCCGCGTGCTGGCAGCCGGACAACCAAGACCATTCCTTCGGTAGGCCAACTGGCATGTCTGAGATTGCCAGGAATTGCTGCTGGCAGCCGGATAACCAAGACCATTCCTTCAGTAGGCCAACTGGCCTGCCCGGATCGCCAGCAAGTCTGTAGGCCCTACTGCTCCTAAACCCCATCCCCCGGGAGGAACCAGCCTTACATGGCAGGACAGTCGTCTTGAGTCGTGGTGGTGAGGCCCAGGGCTTGGTGCCACCCCGTGGCACCCACGACGTGTTGAATAAATCCAAACCAAAAACGACAGCAACATAAGGGAAGATTTAGATAATGCGACGTGATATACATCATGCTTGGTTGCTGGATACAAATTTGTGCTTTAGCGGTTTTTTCTCGACGTAAAGTGGATGGTAAATCAACCCTAGTAGCATCAGCCGCATTATAAATCAGACTGAATGGGATGACACACCATCTTGATTTGAATTGCACTCGGGATAGATACAATAGAAGTCGTTTGTCTGCAGGTGGCCTTCATTGATTGGGTTGTAAATCTCGGAGATAATTCTTATGTACCTAGATCTATAGCCAGTGTTCAAACTGCACACAGCGCCACCTCCAGTCTTCGACCTAGTGACACTGCCATCAGGTCCCTACTTTGTCGGCGGAGGATCGTAGTTCCTATACATGCCAAGTGGAATTGAAGAATTTCATGGGCACGTACACGAAACGTTTTTTCGTCGACCTAATTATCTGATTGGTCATCAGAAGCACGTGACAGCTGATAAGCACATGGTCTTGTTTACGGTACATTCTGTCACTTGACCCTCGTGACCACTCAACCATGACATGTGACTAGGCGAAAAAAAAGGAATACTTGAATTTGGCATCCCACTGATCACTTACATGTAGGTGTACTCACATGTCATGGTTGATTATGCATGTTGTAACTGATATTGACCATAATCTTCATAATCTTTTATGTAGTTCACATTATAAAATATTATTCCTGAAGTTATCATTAAAATCAAACAACTGCAACATAAGGAAAAATTAGTTGGGAAAATGGTTCCGAAAGTGAACAGCCCCTTTTGGCAGAAAAAGGCCTAAATTTATTCACTGCACTTTTGTGCAGGCGCATCACAGCAGTTGAAGGCTAAGGCATTATCCGGGTTTACCCATAATGCCTAGCGAAGGTAATTGGCCAGTGTTATGGTGGCTGACAGGGACCAGGGGTAGCGATCATAAAGGGGTCGTAACCCTACGTCAGGCCTAAGCCAGGCGTAGTGCTGGTCGATGCCCTATCCTCGACCAGCACTACGCCTGGCTTAGGCCTGACGTAGGGTTATGACCCCTTTATGCTCGCTACCCCCGGTGCAAAAATTTCTGCAAGTACCATCTTTTGTCTCTCCGATACGATGTTAGTAACGGTGCATTGTCAATAATCCCATACTTTTTTGGGCGGGGGATTTGGTACATTTGATTTGCGACACTGGCACCAGGTCCCTGTGCACCGACGGACCCCACAAAAAACAAATGTAAATGCAGCTTTAGAGTCTGATTCCACTGCAATCAGCGTGATCAGCCGACTTCATACTCAATTATCCCCAGATGATATTTGCACTCGACGCTGGAGCGATCTGATTGGTTCCCATGATTTCGCACTCGACGCTGGAGCGATCTGATTGGTTCCCATGATTTCGCACTCGACGCTGGAGCGCTCTGATTGGTTCCCACGATTTAGCACTCGACGCTGGCGCTCAGAAAACTACCTGAACAATTTCTTGTTCGGAAACCAATCCACGTCGTGTACTTACATTGTCACCGGGCGGTTCATCGTACGTCGATGCTTGTATAGAATACGCAATATAACACAGGATGGCTCCAATCCATAACAAGAGGCTGAAACCCCCAAAAAGCTGTTTGCAAAATTTCACCCATTCTGGTGTCGTCTTTGGAGGCGTCAAACAATTTGGCCCATCTCGCTGTAAGATCTCTTTTGCTCTTGTTTTAGTTAAACCCTGTAAAAAGAAACACGCGGGTAGGTTACACCAATCCGGATTCAGTGTTACAGCCAGCAGGACACACACAAATTTTACATCAGTAGGCCTATAATGAAATCAAAGTGTTGGTACCTCCCATAGACAGTGAACCTAGTCGCCAGGAAAAGCCGTGCTCCAGTCATAGGCAAAACCTGTGCAAATATGCGAACGTGCACTTGGGGACGAGGTTCCATTAAAAATGTGTTAAAATGGGTTAATGACAGTTTCAAATTCAGTCGGTCAAAATGTACATTTTGTACTATTCACATTGATTTCGAAGCGATATATTTTGCAGAATACGCCTCCGAAGTTTGGCTGTCTAATGCATTTCCCATTAAACTAAAACACTTCTTTCGCCTTTTTCTCAAAACGGCGCTTGATTTGAGGACATGTCAACAAACAACTGTCAACAAACCCCGCGAGCCATTCGCTTTAACTCATCTGCCCCCGGGTTTGAGCAGACGGTATCGTCTGTGGAAGTTTTCTAAAAGCCTTGGAAATGAATTGGAAAAAATTTGTAGAAAAATTCTTCAGATGGTTCACAGGAACAACCTTTCTTCAAATGATTTTCAGTCAGTAATACAGGATGTGAGAAAACTTTGACAGAAGATGCCATCTGCTGGACTCTGGGGACAGATGAGTTAAACCGTGAAGAACTGGTATTGGAGAGGTGCTGTGGCAGTTAGCGTCCTTCGTGGGATATGTCCCGATACGTTTCTGAGCACAATTTCGCCCGGATGAGGACATTTCAAGGGACTTCGTTTCGTTTCTTACCATTTCCAGTTCTTGTTTTAGCTTTCCTCCAATTCCGCCTTTTTCTTCCACCCTTTCTTTCGTTTCTTCCTTCCATCATCCTCGTTCTCGTTCGCCGCCATTTTGAAGCCGTCTTCGCGGTTCTATAATGGAAAGAGGAGAAACCCGTGTGAGGACTTCCTTGTCGAAAATCGAAGCACACATCACAATTTTCTTGCTCGCACGAAAAAAAATTTAAAATTGCCAATGTGCAGTGGCTGGCAAAGGCGAGAAGCAAGAAAACTGTTTCTGAAAGCAAGATGACTTTTCAAAGATAAAACAAGTATAGCTGGAATCAAAAGCCACATTTACATTACACGAATTTAACCCGGGGCAGCACCGGTTGCGAATTAACCCGGTGTAAGTGACAAGTGTAAACGCGCACATAAATTTGCTCCGGATCAAAAAATGTGTTACACCGGTGTAGTTTACCCCCGCAGAAGTGGTGAGGCACGCCCCGGGTTAAGATCTAACCCGGTGTAACTTCGTAGTCTAAACACGCACCCGTGGTGTGCCCCGGAGTAAACGCCAGTGTTGCAGGACAACACCGAGGCTACACCGATTCTACCCCGGTTCCGTTTACATTGCTTCAAGAAATTTGTAACCCGATATGGGGCGAATCGACCCCAGTTCTGACCCAGAGCAAATTAAACCGGGTTAAATTCGTGTAATGTAAATAATGGTTATAGTCCTCCTGAAATCTAAGCCCGGTTTATTGTTCAACTTGGATAGACGACAAGGAGGGTTTGACACATAGGTTGAACCACGATGCAAGTTGCTGCAACCTACAACTTTTGCAGTCTACCTGTGACGTTTACACATAGCAACATCCAGCGTGATCTAGTAGTAAAAGTTCGCAACAAGTTGTGGACATTTTGGCGGGAATCCTCAGTAGAGAATGCAAGAAATAGATTATTTCAGATTTCACAATAGCCAGACAATAGGGCCTACTGAAAGTGACAAACATTTGGTCTCAACCTGCCAAGCTAAGAGCGACATGCGATTGGTTTTGCCAGAGCGGGTCACATATATTTCAAAACGTCAATCAACTGTTCACCAAACGTTACATGAAAAACAGGCGAAAAGTTACTATGGGGGTCAATTTAATGCAAGATTGGTCAGTTTCATGTGTGGAATCCCGCAGTCATGGCAGTTCATGAGTAGTGCCGCCTTTCTCCGAACAGTACTCGTCACGCCGAAGTTGTGAATAGAGGACAATTCCTGTTGAAAAACAGTTCAATTCTCATAATAGAACTGATGGTATGGGTAGTCGGGCTGTAGATTTCTTGGTAGTTTGTCAACTTTTACAATGACATGATCGACCCCGTTGATCGGTCGACTGCGCCGTCCAACCAAAACGGTGGAAACGTGTCCTTGGTGTTGCGTAACACTTCGGTATAAAGTCTGGAGGGCAAGCTGGCTGGATCATTCTGTCGTGGAGACACTCGCTGTTACTGCAACGGAGTCATATACCTGGTAAGCATATTCCTACTTGCAATTTTCTGGATTTCCGCTCCGGAATTTTCGTTTTTCATAGTCCCATGTAGGCCTACGGCTGTGTATTTGAGTTGGCTTGGCGGGCGGTGTTAGATGGTCACCGGCGGTTGTCGTGGTTGGTAATGGGACCCAGGCTTGAACTACCGTCGGTGCTTTTCCATGGGGAGAAGTTGATCGACAGGCATGATTATAATCCGCAAGCTCTGTCACATTACATGACTTCCGCATTCCATTAGGTCGAAGATAGATGTTGCCAGACTTTATTGTTCAACGTGGAATTAGGATAGACGGCAAGGAGGGTTGACACATAGGTTGAACCACGTTGCAAGTTGCTGCAACCTGCAACTTTTGCAGTCTACCTGTGACGTTTACACATAGCAACATCCAGCGTGATCTAGTTGTAAAAGTTCGCAACAAGTTGTGGAAATTTTGGCGGGAATCCTCAGTAGAGAGTGCAAGAAATAGATTATTTCAGATTTCACAATAGCCAGACAATAGGGCCTACTGAAAGTGACAAACATTTGGTCTCAACCTGCCAAGTTACACTACATAAAAATACCCGTGTTTTTCCAGACCCGTGTCAAACCCGTGTGTACGAAAATCCCGGCGAGAGGTCACACTACCACACTGTAGTTAAGTAGCCCGGCGACAGTTGCGCTGCAAACATTGACTCTTCGGTCATTTCTGTATTGACACACACTGACGGAGGCGCGAAAATGAGGTCACTTAATGTCCGCGCCATCTGTCGCCGTGCGAAGAACTAACGAACACACGGGGATTTCGAAAAGCACGGCGAGCTTGCCGTGTCTCA
This sequence comes from Notospermus geniculatus, assembly GCA_002633025.1. Classification (NCBI taxonomy): domain Eukaryota; kingdom Metazoa; phylum Nemertea; class Pilidiophora; order Heteronemertea; family Lineidae; genus Notospermus; species Notospermus geniculatus. The sequence goes on along the minus strand of NMRB01001602.1, from coordinate 101,661 downwards.
AAAACCCGTGTTTTTCAGACACGGGTTTCTTGAAGCCCGGCAATTCATAGGTGTGACCGCAAAAAACACGGGGATTATATGTAGTGTAACCACGGCTAAAACGTCAATCAACTGTTCACCAAACGTTACATGAAAAACCGGTGAAAAGTTACTATGGGGTCAATTTAATGCAAGATTGGTCAGTTTCATGTGTGGAATCCCGCAGTCTAAATTATGGCAGTTCATGAGAGGTGCCACCTTTCTCCGAACAGTACTCGTCACGCTCAAGTTGTGAATTAGAGGACAATTCCTGTTGAAAAACAATTTAATTCTCACAATAGAACTGGTGGTATGGGGAGCAGGGGTGTAGATTTCTTGGTAGTTTGTCAACTTCTACAATGACATGATCGGCCCCGTTGACCGGTCGACTGCGCCGCCCACCAACCAAAACGGTGGAAACGTGTCCTTGGTGTTGCGTAACACTTCGGTATAAAGTCTGGAGGGCAAGCTGGCTGGATCATTCTGTCGTGGACACACTCGCTGTTACTGCACCGGAGTCATATACCTGGTAAGCATATCCCTACTCGCAATTTTCTTGATTTCCGCTCCGGAATTTTCGTTTTTCATAGTCCCATGTAGGCCTACGGCTCTGTATTTGAGTTGGCTTGGCGGGCGGTGTTAGATGGTCACCGGCGGTTGTCGTGGTTGGTAATGGGGCCCACGCTTGAACTACCGTCGGTGCTTTTCCACGGGGGAGAAGGCATTAAACAAGACCTAGGCCTAATGGCGACCTTTTTGAAGTACGTCTAGTCAGAACATCGGTATTGTAGCCGCCCCCCCTCCCACAAAAGGGAAGTTTCATAAAAGGGAAATGCCTGTTGATCACCAGGTTAAATCCAAATCCTGCTATCAAGGTTAGTTGATGGCGTTCAGTTCACACTTGGAACTGCTCGGTAGGTACCCCCCCCCCATTGGACACCTCCCCCAGGTTCTCATTGTAAACCTCCTACCTGACCCCAATTCATGTTGTTTGCTTTCAGACCTTTTTTCGAAGATGGCGTGTATCCGACTTGTTCTGCCCTGCATTCTGTTCGTGATGTCGGTGGGAATACCGGTCGCCAGAACATCCGATCCAGGATGCCCACCAGGCGGGTGGTATTGCCAGCCGCCAAACTACCCTGGACCCGCAGCCCCATCGGAATGGTGTCCACCAGGATGGTTTTGCAAGCCCCAATTCGGTCGACGAACGGAATCCAGAGTCCCGTCACCGCATAGTGAGTACAGGTTTCCCAAAACCTCGTGCCTGAAAGATCGCAACATCCATCCCCAATTTAAAATGCAGCGCCTCCCCAACGCAGCGTTGTGTCCGGTACAAAAGGCGCTCGTATCGATTCGACTGAACGTAGATGTGGGAGATGTCCCAGTTTCTTTTTGGCAAATCTTGTATTTGGTCCAAAACGGATCGTGCATGAAATTCAAAGTTGTCGATATCTCGTTTTCCACCAACGGAAGTGCCGCCAGGTTCGATTAGTCCTGCAGAAAATGTCGGATTTTTCCTGAATGGGCTGTCGACGAAGGTCGTGACGCGGTTTCGCATCATGTTGTTCACCGTTGCTAAGCTTTCTAGGCCGAGTTTACATCGGATGACCCGCGACACGAACACGCAGGCGAACAAAGGTTTCATAGGGATGAATCCTATGTGAAGCCACTGTTCACCTTCGTGTTCGTGTCGCGTGTCATCCGATGTAAACTCGGCCTAAGCACCACGGCTGCGTTCCCTAGCAAAGCCGCTTTGCACTGACGGACAACGCGGCCTGTTGGAAAATGTCGGCATTTAATATTACATGTAAATGTCTGTCTGCAGTGACCGTGGATCAGATTCATTGGTCCTTCACTACATGTTTTTGCCTTTTTGTTTGTTGCAGTTTCCGGCCCGGGTCGTGAAATTCCTCCAGCAAAGAATGACCACGTCATCGAAGGTTTCAAGTCCCTGATTGGCGACTGCTTCGGACACGACATCGGAAAGAGAATTGAATTCGGCGTGAACGCGGACCTGGCCCTCGCAAGAAAAAACTGCGCAATAGCCTGTAGATACAACGATAAATGTAAAGGATTCCTTTTCGTTCCAAAGATTTTCGCCGGCGCCCCCTATTGCTGGCTAAAACACGATGCTTGCAGGGGAGGGTTAACCCATACTGAAAACCGTGTGCTTGAGTTTTACCGAAAAGAATAAACTCGACACGTCCACCTTCCTCTCGACCCAAGTACAGGTTCATGCAATTGATCATTTGGTTTTTGAGCTTGGTCTTGCAACATCCTCGGTACATGTACTTGATGTAAACTAGATGTAAACTAGATGATGTAAACTACGGTAGATGTAAACTGTAAACTAGATGTGTAATCTACAAATTTGCATTTTGTTCGAAATTGTTATCCAGAAATTGTAATGGGCCATTTTGATCTTGTACCAAGACCTTGTTGATTTAATAAAGAAATTAGCTCAATTCCTTTTCGTTTTTTCAAATTAAACGAGTAGGGCCTACTCCGATTGCTCGAAGCTCCTTCTTCCCTGCGGCGATCGCTTGTAAACTCACTTCCCCGGTCTCCTGCTAAAGTGGGATCGGATGGGATGTTTAGGTGTAAGACAATGATGGCTTTCTTTAAGGCCCACGTTTGTGACCCTCCGCCTAAACATAGCCTAAACATACTGGCATGACACCAGGAGACGAAGATACAGGATCACTCGGACCTCGCAGAACACCGAAATTGACAAATGTAAACCTCCACCACAAAACCAGTCGCGCTGAGTTGTCAAGTTGCGACCAGTGCATTTGTCAGTTTCAGTATTGTCTGCCTGTCTGTTGCGAAGTCTTAGAAATAGAATTGCTATCTCCTGGTGTCATGTCGATACGTTTAGGCTCATTTTCCGCGCTACTTTACACTGGTTTTGTAGCGGAGGGTCGCATTTTACCGGATGCTCTGTTAACGTTGCACGATGCGTTACAGCAACAACTCTCGGTCCAAATCGTTCCAGGCTGCGTGGACGGGAACAAATAGACATTGGCCGTCGTGAACGGAGGCATCGTGTGTGGTAATGGAATTTCCTTTACTTGTGAAATTCGTATGAAACGCGACCTTGCAGTGCCCAGTGATGGGCATTTTGTTGCCCGAGTGGCCTATCGTTGGAACGAGGGTGCCATCGACTTGTATTTCAGAAATCCAACCTTTTACATCTTTCACCCTCGCTTCCAGGTAATTTAGTGGCACTTATATGTCGGTCTCTCCTACATTGTACATAGAACTGACGAGCGGCGCCGGTCGGCAAGTCGAGATCGTAGCGGGCGCATTCGAGAAATACTCCAACGCCATTCCCAGTAACTGCCGCCAACATCTCCCATACCGACTTGGCATTTTTACCTGACACAAGGCAAACAAGTTTCCCTTAACCCCCCCCCCCCCCATTTCATGCAATCACGTGACCATGCAACGATGCGGCCAAATGAACAGTTAATTTTTAATTTTGCGTACAACTGGTCGAGTTCGACTGGAACTCTCGAGTCGAGTAAGAGTAGATTTGTCACCTGATCAAATTTGAAGTACGCATGTCGAGTAGGAGTTCCGCCCGAACTCACTAGAACTGCAAATCGAGTTCCTCGAGTTGTTGAAAGATGGCGTCTGTTAGTCATTAGTCATATCAGTACCAAATGATGACAACCACCCAATTTTTTGTACAAAAGATGATAAACATGATAAACGGTGGTAAATGAGGTTTGTTGGACGAAAGAACTGATTTTTACATATATTCCACCGAATTCGGCAATTTTTTAGGTGTTGGTCGCCATGTTGTCACGTGATGGTCGGTGGCGGCACTCATTCCATCGAGGGTTCAACCCGAGCGACGAATTAGGTCAAATATGACGTCAAACGAGTAGCTACCCGAGGAAATTATGGAGTTCGGGCGCGACACGACACGACCGAGTTGAACCTCGGGTTCCAGTCGAACTCGGCTGGACTCCGAAGTGTCCAGTTCACTGATGTCACGCCGACCCTATGGGAATATTGGCATTGTTTTCATGGTGTCAACCTCAAGGCGTTAAGAAATCAGTGCCGCAGTATACACGTACACGGTGTAATATCGTCTCGGCCCAGAAATCACCACTGCTTCCCGATCGATAAAACGATGATCACCAACCGTCCGGAATTAATGCACACGACTTTATTCATGATCATGTTGATTGGCCGTCTCGGCTAGGGGATATCGATAGCCTTATGGGTCTGACGCTTTCGACTACGGAGGATTCGGCCGGATTCGGTACAGCCTGCTTGTGCTCGTGTAAACATCAATACACATATGCCCGGTTGTTCAGGTGTGGCTCACGTGAGCCTGGCTTATTCCTCAAACCCGAGTTCACGTAAGTCGCGCTTATGTCTGGTCATAAGAACAGCTTAATCAATTCCGAGTTCATTGCACAGCCTGAATTAAACTCGGGATTACCTAAGCCTGGCTTATTACCCTCCTTCCCAATGCTTTCCTGTACAATTTGCTCGATGATGTCTGCCCGGTTGCTCAGGTGTGGCTTACGTGAGCTGAACCAATGCTTCTGCCATTTACAAAGTCAGGGCATAGAGTGAATAGGCCTACCATTGTAAGTCGCGC